>VFFE01008282.1:2612457-2637783 GCA_008921705.1 Burhinus oedicnemus | reverse complement strand
CCCACCCAAAAGGAAAAAAAAAAAAAAAAAAAAAAAAAGAAGTGCTCCAAGCACCTTCTGGTAATTCAGCAATAAAAAGCCCCATTCTTCTGCTGTCTTTTCTGAGGTAAAGACCCAATCTCTCTCTCTCTCTCTCTCAAAAAAAAGAAAAAATTATGTGAATTATTCTTTGCCTTCCCTCTTCCCTCCCCTCTAGCATGCGGGTTTATAGCCCTAGGCAGTAATTAAAGAGCCCTCATTTACATATTTATGATGTCTCAAAAATGGAGAATGTGTTTTTTTAAAGGAACAGATGTATCGACCTGTTAGACTTTTTTTTTTAACCCTAAACACGCTGAATCTTTTTTCTTAAACGATGACTACAAAATCCTCTTCAATATTGAACAAAGAATGAAATTACGTAGTGGTTATAAGAAAGAGCATTTCACAAGCTTCTGCTACACTCCATGCTGATTGAAAGTTCAAGTTAGGAGTTTGCAATTATTATATCAGAAATTGGACTTCCAGTAACGCATTTAAGAAGAGTGATTTAGTAGAACATGGTCCCTACTAGTTCCTAAGGCAGCCTGAACAGCCTCTTAAAAAAATTAAAAAAAAACACCAAAAAAACCCCCCAACAACAAAAAAGCCAAACATTTCAGCACTGCTTCAAAACACTGACATAGCTAAAAAACGTACTGCAGTTTGAAAGTATGCGTGGTTTCAGTTCTGCTCTGGGATGAGCTCTCCTCAGGCCAGGGCGGCCGTCCACAGCAAGAGCTCTGCCACTCCGGGACCAACGGGCCGGGGAAACCTGCTCTCCTGCACCCAAGGGAGACCAGAATCACCAACTGAAACGGCCCTGACCTTCTCCCCGAGCTTAGATGGACTCCTCACGCCGTGCTTTTTGCTCTTCCTCCCCTCTCCCAGCCTGAGAAAGAAGTCGGCCGGGACTCACTGGAAGCACAGTCCCTGCCGCCGGGCCGAGGGCGGTGCGGGCCCCGCTGCCCGACCAAGCCCTGCCACCCCCTTCCTCACCTGAGCGAGAGTGCCATTTCTGGAGAAATCAAGTTTTTAGCGAATACTCTTTTCCCCAGAAAGCCATTTTGAGGACGGCGAAGGAAAGGCAGACCTTCTAGGGAGACAGGCGAGTCAGTGAAACGGCTGGTGCGAGGTGCTGGCGGGCCGCAGCACCGAGTTAGGCTGGGCTTCCCTTTCCCGGGGGGGCGAGCACACCGCCAGCCGCCCCTGGGGGAACTGCGGCTGCCGTAACTAACAAGGTCTAGTTTGGAGCCGCTTCGAACCGCTCAATGGAAGAAGGATGTGAAAAAGAGAGACACACGGAAAACCCTGATTATCAGTCAAGAAATTCCTTTTTTTAACGTGACTGAGTAGGCGAGAGGAAGAAAACTGTCGCCTAGGCAGGAATTCAACACAGCAGTTTTCAAGCGTCCCTCTTCCCCTCCCAGGCCCATCCCACCACAGAACAGAAGTTGGTTAATACTGCTTATTCAACCAGCTAAAACTAATAATTCCCCGCGCGTCTCCAGCGCGCTGAGGGGTCGCGGCGCCGGGCGGGGGGGGGGGGGGGGGGGGGGGGGGGGGTACCGCGGCAGAGCTGCCCCAGCTGGGCGGAAAGCACCAAGCGAGGTCGCAGGCAGGCGCCGGGCCGGGGCGGGCCGTGAGGGGAAGCCGTGGCGCCGCGGAGCTAGCTCCCCGCCGCGGCGGCAGAGGGCGCCGCAGGGCCGTGCCGCCGCCCGCAGGGAGCGCGGGGCCCGCCGTGGCCGGGGCGGAGGCCACCGCCGGGCCCTCCCTCGGCTGCCGCGGGCGGGGGGCAGGGCGCAGGCCGCCAGGGCGGGAAAGCCGCCTTCCGTCGCCTGAAGGCACGGATCCCTGAGGAGACGGGTCGGAAAGAGCCCGGCGGCTCTCGGGAGCCTGTCGCCTCCAATGATGAATTTAATAAACATCAGTTCCCTCGGCGGGCGGTAGAACGTGGCGGTCCAGAGGCAAAAACGGTCTAATTCCACTTGACGTTTTCCTTAACGTTAAACATCCTTTAAAAAGTTGTTTCTTGAACTATCGGGACACACCTCTGTGCGTGCACACAGATTAACGCTATTAATTGCAATATAACTGCATAAACTCTCCTTTCCAGGATGAGGCTGGTGCCCTCCTGCAGCAGAGGGAGGCACGGCGGCGCGCAGAGCCCTGGGCAGAGCCCGAGGCGCGACGGCGGGCGCAGCTCAGCGCGTACGCTTCTGCACGGGCACAGACGCGCGTCCTCACGCGTCGGGAAACGTCGTCAAGTCCGCCTGTCAATAACAGAATTTTCAAAGATGCTCTTAAAGAGTATTTTCTGGAAGAAGTTTAGTATCTATCCGTGACAACTATTTTATTTCCCCTGCTAGATATGACAATAAAAAAAAGTATAAAATGCCAGGTGAAAGGCTGTTTTAGTCATTAAACACTTGAAAAAGGAAGTTGTTTTAATAAAGCTTTATTTACCCTAAGCTGCTAAATAGCTACTGCTGTTGGCTTTGAGCTATTAAAAAGGGCCAGATGTGAGACAAAGCAGCGTTTGTTATGCTGGGTGAGGAAGAATAGATATTTGTGCTGTGCTGCTTTCCATTGTTGCTCTACAAATGTGCAGTAATCCCCAGAAGACTTTCTATCATCTCTGACTGCGAGAGGGGGAAAGCGAGCGAGCGAGCGTGCGTGCGCGCTGCCAGCAGGCACAGCTTCAGCGAGGTGGGAGCGGGTTCTTGTAATTTATGGTGGCTCGAGCTGCAAGGGCTGGCAGTTTTGTCGGGTTTAAGGAAGCTGTTTCCGCTGCCGTGTGCTCGGGAACATTTTTATATACGGAGCCTATTATATGCCGGCATGAACAGCCAGCCGGATACACACAAAAGCAAACCCATACATGCTTTTGAAAAAAAGACAGCATGACAGCTTGCATAAGCAAGCTTGCTGGACTCCTCTGGGAGGAGGAGCGGCGGTGCGCAGAAGTTGTTCAATCATGAAGCACATCTGCAGCCTGATTACAAAAGCAAAGGTGGTAGGGCTAGCTGGAAGCGCACACATGGCACTGGGATATGACCTATGCTTAAAGCATAGGCATAAAAATATAAAAAAAAACCCAACCCCACTGTATAAGAGCGGTATCGCAAGTATGTAAAAATATCACATCTCTAGCTAAGGAGGGTGCTCCTTCAAGCCTGGACAAGTTGGTCACTGGCCAGCACTAACCACAAAGCACATGAACCGCCGCCGCCTGCACTGGCAGCCCTCACCTCCAGCCCGCTGGCTGAAATGACTGGTTTCCTCAGACCGAGAGCAGCATCTGCAGATCCCAGTTTCGGGTAATTGCCCTGCTGCATGCTTATATTACAAGGTTGGTTTCCCTGCATTCCACCCAGCTCCTAGTGTCATCAGCTCTGTCAGCTTGTTATCTTTAGGGAGAGCAAGGAAGGAAAAGGACATTGCAGTTTAAAACAGCAAGAGGTAATAACACAAAATTAAAGGCAGGAGTGCATAGAAGTGTGCTCCTGGGGAGCCCGGGCTGACAGACCTGCTGTAGTGCTCTCAGAGGCTTTGCACACTCCAATATAAGACAGATCTGCTAGAACAAACATTGACAGTTCCACAGCAGAATCCACTGATCCAGTGGTTTATTAAATGTACTGCAGCTTGCAGGTAAGAAATGCTAATCCTCATCGGGACGGCTACAAGCAAATGAGCCATCCCTAAAAGCTTGCAGGGTAGCACTCAAATCATTTCATAACCAGTGTCCCTGATCACTCACACAACAATGCCGTAAAAAAACCTTCCCTGATAAATTGCAGATTCCTAAACTGAGACAGAATCTAGCATTTCTTCCCACCTTGCGGGCTCAGTGGGAGGATTGCAGAGCAAATCAGGTGAGCATAAGAACTGAAAAGGATTTGCATTCTGGCATGTGATGCTCGCTTATTTACCTAATGAAAGCTTGTTTCTTTCAGAGGTTCTGTGGTAAGATGTAAAGTATTTGTTGAAAATTCTTTGTGCTTGCCTACTGAATACTGTGATATGCACGAAGTGTTACTAACATCATCTGGCTTACCTGCATCCTGGGGGCTGAGCCTATAGAGTTGCTACGAAGAACGTGTGTGAACTGTAAACATTTTCCTGCTCTTGCTAGATATTTATCAGCTGCTAGAGAAAGCCGACTGGTTTGGACGTATTCATCCAAGTCATTTGCTTAAAACCTGAAATATGAGCTACAGAAGACAGCCTAATATAAGCATTTTCTAAAGGTCCAGAGAAAACAGTAACAACTCGATCCATCTGTACAAAGATGGTCTCAGAAGCAGGAGAAAAGACAGACAGAGATGGCACTAGCAGCAAATATTTTTAACAATTTAACAATAACCTATCAAAAAGTGAAGATGCTATTTTGTATTTGCTATGCTTTGATAACATCTCTCTCGAACCAGACAGCCTGCTATATAACAAACAGAGGTCAAAACCTCTTGGGCCAGCCCGAAGAAATCCTCCTGGCAAGAAATATCTCAAGTCCACTGTGAATTAGAAGGATTTGCATTCAGACACTGAATGCCCTCTTACTTATCTGATGAAACTAGACATGTTTTGGAAGTCGAACTGTAGCATTTGAAGGAAATTGTCTGTTGATTTCCTCTTGTGATACTGTATCATCACAACTTACATTCCTCATTACTGGGTGGCAACAGAAAGAACGTGACAATCCCCCATCCCCAAACTATACTGCACCCAATGAAGGAATGAGGAAAGATTTGGTCGCCTTTTTTCCCCCCTACTAAGTTTAGCATTGTCAAGAAGGCATATAGTCAAAGTAGACAGTAATTTCTCTTCATGGTCTATAAACATAAGATTTATTTACCTTTTCTTTCATCCTATGAGAACAAAGAACCTGCTCCCAAGACCAATGATTTCTGGTAAGCCACTAGGGAATGCATCACTCCTTTGGAGAAAATCACTCAGGGAGAGGGAAGGAGAAGAGGGAGAAAAGCAGCATTACCTCAATTAACAAAGTCTCTAGAGAGCAGTGCAACTGAATAGCTGCTTTGGGACACAGGCTCTAATAACTTTGATATCTGCCATGATCCTGGTCTGTTCTGATGAAATTTAAGTAAAGATTTACCCAACTTCCCAGAACAGAAACAAGATAAATTCCAGGAGGACCAGCAAAACCTGTAAAGGCCAAATATAGGTGAAGAAGTAAGGTAGAAACTGGATGGCTGTGAATTTTCATAGCCAGAGAAACAGAGTAGTCTCTGGCAGCAAATTGTATTTTCTGCATGGCTTTCAGTGGCTACCCAAACATGTCTTCTCTCAAACTCTCCACTGATTTTGAATTATGATGATTTAGTGCTGGGGGGTGCCATTTCTTGAAAATAATTGAAACTAAAGACATTGGACATTTAGACACAACAAAACTACACTTTTGGTGAGCTCTATAGTCTATTTTATCATCTAAATTTTAAAGCAGCTAATTGAAGATCCATCCATATTAGTCCTCCTGGAGCTGTAGAATACACCATAAAAACCAAGGTATTTGGTTTTATTGAATTGTCCTGCAATCCAATACTTCAAGTCACCATCAAATCCTAAATTATAAGAAACCTTGGTGACCATCTGTGTAAAATGATCCAGGATTGGACAAGCAAAACAAATGACTGTGTATTCCTCAAAGAAAAAACTTTTTTGTACATACGCAGTGAAGCATTGTGTGAACACAATATATTGGGAGGCTTGAAATGTGACTGCTATTTATATTAGTCTCAACAGCTAATAGTCAAGCACCTGAAACACAATCAAAGTGACCGATACATTGCTACTGAAACTTTATGAAGAAGCCCAGAAGTATTTTTGACATCCTATAGTTGATTTTGAAAACAATATAATTTAAAAACTAGTTCCAACTGCAGTGCCTTCATTCCAAGAAAGTCAAAGCTGCACACATCCCTACTATTTGACTATCTATAACGTCATTGCTTTGCCTGTTTTCTAAGTGCCCGTAATTCCAGTAAGGTGGAAATTCTTCTAGACACCTAAACCAAAGCACTGCAGGAGCTTTACACAGCAATGTGTGCTGCCTTCAAGAACAATTTTAACTGAAACACCCGTGATCATCTGCACTGCCCCATTCCGTTTTCTTACTATCTTATCTCTTGAGAGGACCTTAGATATCTAGAAACTGGTCTTTGAGAACTGCCAGTGTCCCAGGCCTCCTTTACAGGCAAATAAAGAAAATTTTACACTTATCATGAAATAAGTTTCATTTTACCAAAAAAATCTCAACAAACTATTCAGTTTTCAAAGGTCTGATGAATTCCAAGGCTAGAAATGTCACCTGCTCAGTTCACAAACCTCTTGGGATAATCAGGAACAGATTTCAGTAGCATTTCTTCTGAGAGCACAGATCTCTGTTAGCTGTACCTCCTCTAAGTCTCTCACCCTCAGGTGATAGCACGAGCAAAGCTGAAATGGCATTTGGCAGAATACAACACAGATATCGAGCAGGTGTTTTAAAATCCTCTCAAGTCTTTGAAAGCAGCAACTGTACAAATGCTAAATTGGGCCCGAACAAAAGCTACTATGACGGAAAAGACTAGGAATCAGTATGGTATCCCCTGTTAAGAAGGCGGCGGCACAGTTCCCATCACCACCACTGTTGTTTTGACTGGAAGAGGCTGGGAGCAAGCCTGACAACTTGTGAGTGACAACCGCCTTACAAACTGAAGCAGGCAGACTTCCCATTTTTATTACAGACATTGTAAACAGAAACACTATTACTAATGAATTATTTACAGTGCGGTCCATAAATTAAGACACCTAGACTGTCTTGTGTTTTTCACACCACCATCATTATTACAAAGTACCTGCCCAGAAGCTTTTTCCCATAACCGCAGGGCAAAGTCAGCCCTGTGAACAGAGACCTGAGCTCTTCTCCTGACTAACCACCACCAAACACTTCACTTCTTCAGCTCCTTTGGCTTTCCAATTACGTCGAGAGCTCCTCAGGGTAGATGCTATCTCCACCAAATACATGTAAAGTGCCTAACACAAATCACAATTCAGACTGGGGCTACCACATGCTAGTTTAATATAAACAATGAAAAGTGATATAATACGATCTTTAACATACGTACTACTGCAAGTTAAGAATAAAACATCTAATATTACCCTTCCTGTAATTTCAAGACAAAATTCCAACATTCAGCCAGACTTCTAAATATATAATTAAATTAACCTAATAAACTTACACTGCACATCCAGATGACATCTGGATAAAAGCAGTTTAAGTCCAGATGGCATTTTCTTTTCTTCTACTCATACCTTTCCTTTTTTATTTTTTGTTTAAATGGTTATTACGACACAGTGTAACAGACCTCAAAAAGCTACACACTTTTCTTCTTTGTTCCCAACGGCAACACTACAGACTCCAGAGGTCAGCTTTATAGCCTTCAAGTTTTTCTGAAGCCCTGCCTGATTAGACGTACTCTGGAGCGACTTTCATTCTGATCAGACGTGACATGCTGGCGACATGCATACAAAGCCGGCAGAGCAGCCATGCAGCAAAGCCTTCAGCAGGCAGGAGTAGGTGTAACGTCTTATTGGAAACAATGCAGGGCTCCCCCTGATCCAGGCAGGGATAGAAAAGGAAAGGGCAGGCTGGAGCGAAACAGGCCGTGCTGCGGGAGCAGCCCATTCGCTCCTGTCCCATCTGGGACAAGGGAACCGATTCAGACAGTTAGTACCAGGTGCGAGAGTTTTTATTTTTTCTGATTTTGCTTCTCTTGACATAAATCAAGCCATGAAGAAGGAGTTATGTAGTGAACAGCAGCTCTTCCTTCCCAACAAACCATCTCACTAACTTGTACTACTTCAAATAAAGGACTTCTTTGAGCCATCCTTTCCTACCTCTTCCATAGGCCAAAAATGGAACCTGGCTCCACTTCTATAGTACATTCAGACACTTGACAGTCCTGGATAAAGAAATTTCTACTCTCTTACCTTTTTATGCTGTCTATCAGCTGGTTAGGAGTTAGGCAGATATAGTTGTTCCTCCTAAGGTGACGGTGGTATTCAAAAAGGCAGACGATAAACTACTAAATAATACAGTGCTCGATCTTCTATCTCTACACTTCTCAGCTTATGATTTCACCTTTCTGACTGTACAAAGCGTAGGAAGCAAGCAAGCACCTATGTAAGTGTCTTCTACCAACAGCTGACTTCATGGCTCTTGGCAAACAGCAAAGAAGCAACAATTAGACAAGTCCTTAAGGTAGCTGCAGGCAAGTAAGAGTAATTTTAAAAGAAAGTCTAAGAGAACAAAACTCACCAACCTTCTCACAGGTTGGCACAAATACTGGAGATACAAGCAAATGGGATATCTGTAGTACAAGACACGACAAAATACAGTCTCCTCCTACTTCTATGAAATACCATGGGAGAAAGCATGACTTTTCAGTTCTTTTCAACTACTACTTCTCTTCTTTAGAAGAGTAAGAATTATTTAACAACCTTCTCTTTTTCTTACCAGCTCAAATACAGAGATATTACTGCAAATACCAGGTGTTATGACCATCTGTATGGCAGGACAAAATCAGGGCATGAACCCTTTCTTGACTCCAAAATGTTTTGTTCAGAAATGAACCTGTATGTGCAAGCAAGAGGGAAGCCACATTATGTGCAGACAAAACCCTAACCTGGAGAACTGGGGACCTGGGCCTGCCCAGAAAGATACAGAAAGATGTGGATTGAAAGTCATTTGTATAAGCAAGCACGGGGAAAAAAAAATTAAAAAAAAAAGAAAAAAAGGACACTGCCACAAAGTTTATAGAGTGTAAGTTAAGCAAAGTTAATCACCTTCCTTTGCAATCGTTAAAGCATTATAAAGATCTTTGTGAGATTTTTAGTAAAAAAGATCAGTGTTTATTAATCACCTATCCTAATTCAATCTTAAGCTCATTAACAATAAACAAACAAATAAATGGAAACTCTAAAATGCCAGCTATGTAACATAAAAATACTATGCATTGGTTCCTCATAAGATTGGTTCAGTCCCTGAAAATATCCCATGATGCTACAGATAACAGTCAAAGTCTGTGGATGCTGGCTCCACAGAATGATGACCTGCTGTCACCTGCAAGTGTCATAAATCCATTGAACAAGTTGACTATTTTAAAGCTTCTTCCCATTTTGCTTTCCATGAGAAGGGACCCAGTTTGCACATAAATTTCTTTTTTTCTGTCTTCAATAGGCCTGAAAAAACATCAGGGATGCATATGACATCATAGAGCAATGTTGTGACTTATTTCCACTGCTAAGCAACAAAATGATATACTTTTCAAAAAATGTTAAGTGGGAAGTTATTTTGCTCAAAGGTTGACTTTAGTCTAGGGAGCCAAACTTGCTCTTTACTACAGTTTTGATACTCTGGTCTCTTCCACAGCAGAGATGCATTCCAGGAGCCCACCTACATGTTCTCCAGATGACTTGTCCAAGGGGACAACACAGGCAATTTTGAACCTTTGACGTAAGCACCAGACAGTGTCCTGACACCTAAGTCTCTCTTTCCTCATCTATCATAAGAGGAGGAACATGTTAAAAAAAACCCTGTAGGTTGTCCTATTCTATTTTTTAGCTGATATTAGGAATAGAGAGTCATTCTCTGAAACGTGTTAAAACCAATTTAGATACCCATTTCTTGGGACGACTCTCTTATTTATTTTCAAGTACCACTAAGAACATAAGTTAGTTTATTGCTGCAACCCATTCGGACTCAGTATATGAGGGTTGCCATCTTTGTTCTCCCCCTTGTTTTAGATTCTGTTTAGAGACTTGTTCAAAACCCTAGAAAGGATTGGTTTATATTACCTGCAATTCAAGTTTCTTTAAACCTCAGTATCACAATGCAAGTGCTTTTAATACACCACACCTGTTCTAGAGTCGCGAATTACTAATGGACTGCATAGCAACTGCACTGCCATTATACAGCTATGGGAGCTTTCTGACTGGCCTGTGAAAAATAATTCACCAACACAAGATTTTTTTTGAATAAGCCTCTTTCCTTGTGAAAATCAACTGAGCTGCTATTTATAAGGCTTTGATTAAATTAACACACACAAACACATACATAAGCACACATGCACAGATTTAACAGGATGAAATGCTAGGGAAGAAACAACTTTATATATATAAATGCATGTACACACTTTCTTGTAAGATTGAACAACAAATCCTAAGTGTTACGGAACACGGGAGAAAAGTTTGCACAAGTGATATTTAGCAGACTTATTCCAGAAACAAGGATTTTATGCTGCAGTTTAATTCATCTATCATGTAGAATGTGCCTAGCTCTGGCCTAGATTTTTATGAATCATCCCATGTACTAAAGGGAAAATAATGGGAAATATGATACTTTTTGTATCATATTGCCATGTCCCTACCTGCAAGAAATTTAATTTTTAAATTAGCTTAAAACATTCATTTAACAAAACATGTTCAAGAATTGAAAAGGCAATTTAACACTCGACGGAATAAAGCAGTATTTAACACTGATGATGACCCAGTGGGCCTCCTCGCAGGAGGCTGCCTGCCTTATCAGTCTCTAAGAACGAAGTGGGGCCAGTGCGTAAAAGGGAGCCATTTAGGACACGCACTTGCAAGGAAAATATCAAAGTTGGAAGGTCATATAAATTGCTAGACATGGAGACAAGATCTGTCAAAAAGACAAACTACCTAACAATTTTAACCTATTGGCTAGAGCTGTCCATGTCAGCATAACGTTAACATACATTATAACCTCATCGCAAAAAAATCCATGTAGATGGAAGAGAGCTGCAGCAAAACTCCCTCCCTTATCTTCTGTTTAGACAGAACTCATTCTAACAGTAGCTTAAGGAAATGTTTTCTCTGATTTTTTTTCATCTGACCCCAACATTTTATATATATTACAAGTGAGAGAACAATTGTTAATATGTTAAAAAACATAACTGCTGATTATTCTATAGTTACAGAGTTTATTGAAGCATCCATCACAAGCACCTCTAATTTTTGGACAACAGTGAATTTCTCAATTATTACTATTTCTGTTTATTTTTAAGCAAAAGCTTTTCTGAAAAGTCACTGAAATATTTAAAATAGAAAGGTGGGCATTTTCTAAACTGGAAATTAACTTTTTTATATTTTAAATCATCTGCATTTTTCCTATTACGCTCAATCATCATTATGGAGCTGTGCTTGTTCCTCTACCAGGTGTTGAGGACTCTCCATTTTTAATGTAAAATCATCCCATGATTTCACTTCTGTTAAGACCACTGCAACTTTTTGAGGCCACATGATTTTTACTTGCCATCTCAAAGCTGCACTGCTTTGCAATTTATGGCTTTTGTCATCCCTCCCCGGCCTTGGTCAGATCAACGTTAGAGAGAAGGCCTTTGGGAAGACCTGGAAGTATTTGTCAAGTTAGTAGGTGGGATGCTTCCCTGGGAGAGAGTATTAAGCTAAACCTCCAGGAATACTTTCAGGGAATCCTGATACTGTTAATCTCCCAGGGTTTATGCATGAATTGTGACATTTGAGATTAGTTTAGCAGCATCTGTTCATTATGCCTAGAACTGAACCTCTGAGGATGTACCGCACATCATTTTCAGAAAAAGACACCTCCCATAAAGCTCCATTCTCCTATCGAGCCACTAAAGCAAAAAGCCGATGATTAAAAAACAGACCTGTTTCTCATATTATGACCCACTAAGTAACACATGAAACTCAAATGACAAAACTCCCTGCAAGTTCCCTTAGGTTAGACTCCACTTATGGTGCATACCCTACTTCCAGTAATTTTTTTTTATTCTTTGAGAGTAACTCAGGATACTTATTCTTACATGTCAATTTTCAAAGTAACTAGCCTGTTGAGCAGCTGACCAATGAAGAAAAACAAAGTCAGCAAACAGAAACCAAAATTTTCTGGATTTCTGATTTTTTATTTGGGTGGTTTTCTGTTTGCTTTTATTGTTTGGTTTGGTTTATTTTTTTTCCCCTAAACACAATACAAGCAGAAGACAATTCTGAAGGATTTGTAAGGGCAGTGTATATTCCCTCCCAGCTATTCAGGCAGGCAGTAGGTATTCATGAGTACTGAGAGATGCATATAATTATGCCTGAATGATTATTTATCCAGAATGAAGAGCAACTGTGAAGCATCTATCACTCTTTGTTCCAGGTCAGAAGTTTCAACTAGCCATTTAAAAAGAAAAAAAAAATAGCATAATGTGGATGAAGCAACCAACAATATATTCAGCATCATGAATACTGAATACACAAATCAAAGTGTTTCAGAAACACAGAAGCTCTAAAGTTAGAACTGTTTGTCATGTATTGCTGAACACAAAAAATTAGTTTGGATCACAAAAGAGACATTAACAAAACATTAATTCTTTTAAAAGATGCATTATATGCTTAGAGTAGCCATTTCCTACTGATTGTGATATATATCCTGTTTAATTTCTTTTAACCAGACACTAAGCAGGATATACCCATCAGTAGATCAAGCCAACCAAGGAGCCTATGCTGAAGTATCGAATAGCATGCAACGGTATCTGATACACTTGCAGGGTCTAATTCCTGTATTCCATCACCTTCAGATGGTCAGAAAGGTGTTGGAGAACTGTAACACTTAGTTTCCCATGGCCTCTGGGTACAGAGCTCTCCAACATGTGTCCATTTCTACTTCCAGGCTGGCATAGTACAAGGAAGAGTGACCTTGAGGTCAGTCGGTATCTAGAAGCCCTCTTGTGAATGCCACCTGGAGAAGACAGGGAACTAATTTCATCCAGTTTCACTCTACGCTAATGTTCCTAACACCACACATACTTATCAGGGCCGTTAGAGTATGTATTAATGCTGTATATTTAATGAAAAAAAAGTCATGAAGATGCTTAAAAATTCTCATCACTTGAAAAAAAACCCCAAACCTTTGGCATATTATGTTTGGTACCATGTTAAATGATGCTTTCTATTGATCAAGCACAGTCTGAACCAAGACAATATGGCTACACCTACAGTGGGGATTTTAATTCCCTGACATGGTCAACAGTATTTCACATGGAGACAAATGGAAAGGAAAAGAGTGTGGGAAAAGGCAAGACTCCGGCTACTACTTTGTAAACCTGCAGCAAGACATGCAATTTTACCGACGCGTTGCTCTGGATGCCTGCGGAAGCGTGCGATCTGTTTGCATAAGGACCTCTAGCATAAGCACCGCTGGTGGAAACACTAGCAATTGTGGACAACTGCTGTAAAAAATAGTTTGTCTGAAGTAACTAAACTTATGCCTCGTTGTTCATTGGTTCCGAGCACACGGCAGAAATCCTCATCTTCCTTAAAAACAAATCAGCAGGACAAAGGATGAATTCGGTTTGGCTAACTTTGTTTCACTGACTTGATGTGAAAAAAAGACCGTGGCAGAAAGCTAGAATTAATTCAAAGTAAAAAGCAGTTGGTTTTATCCTACCCTTTTACACAGCAAGACAAGAAAGGAATACTAACCAACTCCTAATCGCAACCAGGACAGTTGAAAGCTGAACAACTGCTCATTTTTAAATATGTCATCTAAGAAAACAATGAATGAGTTCAGCTTTAAACTTGTTCTTTCTTCAGGGAAAAGAAATAGCAAAGGTATTTAAAATTAAACAGGACATTCACAATTAATCTGCTTTTTAATTAACTTACTCTGCTGCTGTAAGTGATTCTGCATTTACTCTCATTCTTTTGAAAATTCCAAAGTGCTACTTCTGACCTGTGATTTACTGTTGCCGTACATCTTTATAAGCAGTACTTTAGTTTAAGTGGCAGTTGCATATTAATTACAAAGTTAATTATGTGCTATGTAATCATGCTGTAATTCATTAGTTTACTCCGCAGTGTGAAAGGATAACGCTAAATGGAAGACCTGATGCAGAGTCTTTTAGTAATTTACATTTTTGTATCAAATATTCAAAATACTAACCAGAAAACATTGTCTGCACTTAAGACAGCCTACAAAAATGCTCGTCATGATTCTACTAACAATTATGCTTAAACTTTTCCTCCTTAAAATACGTTGTAGCAATTTTCAGGATAAAATGTTTTCTCTAAAACCACGTACACATCTAACTGCCGCTCAGACCAGGGCAAAGTATCAGAAATATTGAACGAGTTCAAGTATCCAAATTTAGTACTTCTTGACATCAGTTATCCTAAAAAGACAGGTGCTCTCCGCTTTCTGAAATCAGGTTTCTTTAAGATGTTTCAGCTTGAAGACCTAAACACTGAGGCATCCAGTAGTATAAACCACAGTTAAAGACACAGGCTACAGGCTTTTACGATTCTTAATTACTGACACTTTGCATAAAGTACTTATAGCCAGGTAATTTACTACTGGTTTCTGTCTGAAATTTGCAGGGAAATGCAATTCCTGTTTGCGCAGGTCTCAAAATAAGTCTGTTACTACAAATCTATGTTTCCCAATAGAAGTATTGAACACAAATGTAAATATTTTTTTTAAGATAATGATTTTTGGTGAAAAATGAACTAGGCACAATACCATAAAGCTGTCTCTCTGTCCCAGGTTTAATTATCCCTGGAACGATTCAGCTCACTCTGATCAATAGAAATACAAAATCTAATTTTTACAAAGATGCTCTTAGTCATGAAGAATTCCTTTTCAGCTTCCAAGCTCCCCCCTCAAGTATTGCAACATTTACTGTTCTTCATCAAGAATGGCTGTTTTTCAACACCAATTCTTCACAAGTTGTAATCTTCTTTCCTTCCACTAGCTATCACTGTGATGCAAAATGATGCTCTTCATGTGATATTTAAAAGTCAATAGGAGTATCGCCTCCTAAAACCAACACCATAAAAGCCATGATAAAGAGCATGTTAAAACCCATGATAAAAAGCAGCTCTATCGCTTAAAATTGCAGATAGACCCTTTGCAGAGTAATTTTTCTATGTTTTTTCAGCCCATACTTCATCTCTGTATGTTGGAGCTATTTTCCTTTACAAAAACAAAAGCACGGCTACTTTAACTATTGATAACTCTGCAAAAAAATCGAGATGTGTATCATGAACAGAGTTGTCAACTGTTGTGCAGTGTTTTGACTGCACAATCTTTATTATCAGGCAGACTGCATCAACAAAAAGAAGTCCTAACTCTCCAAACAAACATCAATAGATTACCAAATCCATGACTGAGTTTGCAGCACCCCCAGAAATCTGTCTCATGGGGTGAGCAAGTTTCCCTTTGAAGTCATTTGGGAAACAAAGAATCCATATTTTTTACAGGAGAATTATGACAGTCAAACTACTAAGCTTTTCACTCCTTAAAATTCTTGACAAAACATCATAGGGACCTTAAAATATAAATAAAATGCACACAGAATAATTAAATTTCCAGTGGAAAAAAAGGAATTAATGATATGGTACTACTGAAAATTTAAATACAGCAAAATAGCATAGTGTTTCATGCTACTGCAATTTGAGTACTATATATATAATTATGTGAGGTTTGAGCTGGTTACTTAAGCTTTTTAAAACAGCAATTAAAGAAAATGCACATGCACCAGTGGCTTTTTAAAAAACAAACTTGAAATCTATGTAAAAACCTTTATGTGCTCAGCTAAAAATAAATAGTTCTCCTTCTTTGAGCACTGTGGTCATGGGTTTTGCATTAAGAAATGTAGTTAAAAAATTAATTTCAAGCTCTACTAGAAAAAGGAAACAATAAATATTTTGTCCAATATAAAAGGAAAAAGACAAATCAGTGGAAAAAGTAATTTTACTTTCAAACTTATACACAAGTACCACCAACAGCTAAGAAAAATGAAAGCATTTGCTCCCCCCCTTCAGAAACAGCCACAAGACATTTGACTTTGTATGTAAAGTTAGTACTTGCTGAGCTATGTAATTAATTTAGATCTGTAGGAACTAGGTTACAGATCGTATAGATCTACTATCATCTTCGGCTTCTACTTTGGAACAGGTATCTAACGCATGTATTGTAAGAAAGCGTATGGTATGGAATAGATCTCTACATTTTGTCTTTTATAGAATCAAAAAAGCTTTTTTTTAAAAAAAAAGATAATATGATGATACATCCAAAATCCAACAACAATTAAAAAACAAAACACAGCTCAAATTCTTCTCAACTTTCTAGCTCATGGCAGAAAGTGCTAGTCTTCCATTTCTATATGGTGGTGTAAAAATCATTTTAAGAACACGTAAATCTTTCAAAAAATTTTAAGAGAATTCATTTAATTTAATTTCAATAGAATATAGTTATATGGTTGACTCATCCTTTTAGGTTCTTCAGAGATTTCTGCATGGAAAAAAAAAGAAAAAAAAAAGAAACTTTGTTTGGTTAGTGACTTTTATCCTACCTTAGCAAAAGGACCAAGACAACTCTATTTTCACATTTTCAGAAATGACTTTGGCATGGATTCTTAATGTTAGCCATCTCAGAGAGGCCTTGGCCTAAGCTAATCATCTAGGTTCCATCAATAGCCAATGGAGAGCGGTACTTTCAGAGGGCAATTTGTTCCTTGCTAAGACAGATGTCAGAAATGGGTGGCCCAAATTGCTCTCTGGAGATACCTATTTCTGTCCATTGATTATAGAGCAAGTCTAGATCATTTCTTAAGAAACCAGAGTCTTCACTGACTTGGAGGACGATACACACTCTTCAGTCCCTGCCTCGTTTTTGAAAACAAAATTTTATTTCCTTGACACTTCTGGAATTCGTGATGGAAGTGATTTTGTGCTAATATTACAAAGAGTGTTAATTTTAATCTAGGTAGAATTAGAAGTATCTGAAAAAAGAATACTTAATTATTACATGATCCTTAGTTTCTCAATACAAGAATATTAGAAGTGTTTCTTACATAATTAATAAGACCTATATTTTATACTTTATTGTAAATTGTATGTAAATACGTTACTGTACATTCTACTTGCCCATTAGTAAAATGTAAGTATACTCACTTCCAAAAATGTATAAAACTAAATATGGTGAAGAGACCTTTCCAGAGGCTTGAGTTTTGTAGAACATGGATATTTTATGTAATATCTTCAGTAACTTATATAAGCCTCATTCTCTTCACTAACATGTGCAAATGTACCTATTTTTCATACATAGTAAAATGGGAGGAATTCATCCATTATTTGGAGCCCTAGTCAAGGTATCTGAGAAGCTGCATTCAATTCCTCTGTCATTCCTCCCACGGAAGCCTGGGCAAGTCATAGGATCTTCCTATGCACTTGTTGAACAGCAGTGGAATAGGAATAATACAATTTCCTGGGGCGTTATAGGAATAGAGACATAAATATAATGAACTACTCAATTAGTCCAATCGCACAGGTAAAATAAAAGTATCTAGATGAAGTAAGTATACTGCAATGCAAGTGTTTTCTTTAAACTAAATACATCTCTCTCAGCTATGCACAAAGCCAAATTACAAAAGCTCACTTAGATGAATATCCTGAAAGAAAACAAACCTAGAGTCCAGTATGATGTATGACCATCTTTCATTATTAAAAAAAATGACCAGACACTGAGATTACTTAGGCTCTTTGTCCTTATCAGGGAGTTTATTCTAGTGCAAATTTTTAAAGACAGCACAAAGAACGTGACACTTTGGGCAAGACCATTAGCACATTCTTGTTTGCCCTGGAATAGCCTTAATAGAGGAGAGCGCTACTGATTTACAACTTTGAAAGTAAACAGAATTGCAAATCTCTCGCACATATCTTCCTTATCACCCTTCTCGGGACGTGCAGGCATGTAATGAATTCCCAGGAACAGACAGGCCACCACCTTGTCTCACCTTTGCTAACATAACGCTTATGCTTCTCATTTGCTGGCGGCTGGCTGGTTAGCCGTCCTTGTGCATCTTTTCTCCTCAAATGGCTCACAGCTCCCGCAAAGGCAGCCTGCGATACACCAACTCCTGTTTAGAAAGCAGTCTTTCGCTCTCCACTGGTTACCAACCACTGGGCAATCAAGATGATACACTGTTTTACCTAATTATTTACATCTGGATGAGCTGTGTTATTAAACAAAAAAAGGCTCCATTGTTTAGCAGTTCCTAGTGAGTTTGAAAGCTCAAAATTTGTTTCAAAAAAGTCATATATCCACTAATGGCACTCTAAACCCCCTGTTTTCCCTTAGTCACCATTTAAGATGAACTGCAAACCTGGGTCTGCTCCCTTCAGAGTTTAGCGGCTTGGTCTTGTTCTCACATTAAATTCCTCATGGAATGTAATTTCTGCCCACTAAGACTGAGTTTTGGTTACTCCTGTTATCATCCAGCCGTGTGTAATAATTAAGGAAGTAGGAAGGCTGAGTCCTTGCTCACTGCAAACATCACAGTTCAGACAGCATGCTCAGTGTGAAAAGTCAGCAAAAATGTCTTTACCTCTTCCCTTACAAGCATCTATATCACAAATGTAGTTAGTAACTCCAGACCTCAAATGGTTTTTTTGAAAAAATTGAAGCACAAAATACCATACCCAAATCCTCCAGCTCAGGATGTCTCCATATACTTACGCTTAACATCTTTTAAGGTTCAATTCTCTTCTTCCTACGAAAGCATCTCCCAAGACTTTCTTGTTTGTGAGACAATTTTCTTTCAAAGGTTCATCAATCTCCATTGTCATGGTGGGGTCTCCAAAGCCACTCAGGTAGCTTGCCCCAGTACCAGCAAAGAAAATAAAGTTGGTAGAAGAATCTTTTTAATGCTAAAACCAGGAGTGCCCTCTAGTGAGACTCCACAGGGAGCATGTATGACTAACATCTGTCAGCTAGCGCTTCTTTATCTTCATAGGTGGTCTGATGCGTTGGGAGTATAATTAATATAACGTGCTTCCCATAATGCAACGTCAAGTATGGGAAAGTATGAGCAGACTGTGTGGGTTTACGCAACACTGATGGACCAGAGAGCTGGCACTGACTAGCTGGTTAGGGAAACCCCAGAACAGTCGCAGAAAGTCCCATCACGTACACGCTGTAGCGCTGCAGAAGGGCTACCTGCTCAGTAGCGGAGAATGCCCAGGCTCAGACAGAGGGTTAGTTAACACGAGTAAGAGTTTAATAAACAGACATCAAACGAGTTCATCTAACAATATTTGCCCTCTTATTATATGCTTTGAAATGCTCGCCTCTAATCTTTCAACCTGCTTTATTCTGTTCGTCATATTTACAAGACTAAAACTGGAAATGATACCTAAATGAACAGACCCAGACACCACCTAAGCAGATAAAATACAGTGCACATGATCAAACAGGTAGATTGAGAAATTCTGCATTCTGTTGTTTCATTCTATAAAACTGCTGATCCATCAGCAACTTCAAGCAACTGTGAATCTCGCAGCGTGCCTGGTAGCAGTGCTTGCAGCACAAGCCTCAGGGTATTTTCTAACTTAGAGCCCTTTTTTTGTCAGCTCAGGATGGCAGTTCTCTGTAGGGCTAAATAACTTGCATATCCATCTTTGCTACATCTAAATAGAAATGTATTCATACTTAAGAAGTCATGGATTAGTAGCACTTCTTTTTTTTTTTTTTCCCCCAAATCTATTTGACTGAGGTTTTCAAGAAAAAAGTCGAAAGCCATAATCTTTTGGCCCACAAGTAAAGAGGAAAGAGACAGAGCAAATTACATATTACAGGCCACAGAATAACAAAAGTAGTGGCACAGTACTGGATATTGATAGTTACACACACACTAAACTTAAAGAGACTAAGAGGTATAACAACACAGAAGAAAAAGTCATGTCGTGCTGTAGGCGGGCAAGTCAGAGAGCACATAGCAAGAGAATCGCAGGGGTCGCTGTTTAATAGGAGAAACCACTTCTCAGGAAACTGTTTGCTAATTATGTAAGCAAAAATGACAGCATGAGTACGAAGAGTACAAAAAAGAGAAAGAGAGTAAGACTGTGTTTTACAGCAAGAAAATGAAGAATTGTTCCCAAGACAGGATCTTGGACTGTGTTTTTGTTAATAGTTAATTTTCACTAACACGAGACACTCTTTAAGCAAGAGGCTGCTAACATGAAGTGTTAACAGAGTTAACTGTAACATGTAACAATAAAAGAACAGATGGAGGAGAAAAGTATTCCTTTCCTTCACATATTTGTGACGTGTTTGACTTCAGACACATCCCAGGCTAGGTATCACAACTAAAACTAAATTTGATGGCTCATATTCCTAATAGGATACAGTGGCCTTCACCTTTAGGTCAAGAGTTCAAATGCAAGCCCAATCAGCGGTGACCAAATGTTGTCACCATCTGCCTGTTTAGTGGCCTAGATGAGAAGAGAAAGGTTGTTCAGCTCAGTCCCATTGTTAATGGGCAGGTGTCTCCATCACACACACAGCCATCACGAGTGTCACTAACTGGAAGTTGAGTCAGAGAGGTCAAGAACTGAATGGGCATAAAAACTGAATTAATAGATTAAAGAGTCCCTGTAGATAAGGGTCAAGGCAGTTGTGTGCTTCTGTCTAGATAAAGAGCATTTCAGTCTTTGGGGCTTGCAGTCACATGCCTATCACTGAACCAAATTAATTTTTAAATGGGAACAGAATTGAATAAAGATTTATAATTTGATTTAAATCTAGCTATTAGGCTCATTCCCACTTTCTTTAGCATCAGCTGGAGGTACACAGAAGCGTACGCACATCTGGGGCTTATACAACTGCCCTGCTGAGTATCAGTAGCCTTCTGAACGTTCAGAGGTGTTCACGTCCTCCAGCTTGACAGGTAGCAGACGCGGCCACAGCCACGCCGTGGCTACTTCACACAGTGCTCGTGTTTCATGCAGTAGGCTTGAAAAGCCACCTGGGCTTTTAAGTGTTGAGACTGGTAGTGGTAGCACTGGAAAGGTGCACTGGCTTTTACCAATATTATCATAAACAAAAGGGAATCCATATTTTTTTTCTTTTCTTGCAGAATTTGGTATTTGCAAACAAAAAGTGTTAGTGGAGCTATCTTAACTAAACTCTTTATATTGATACTGATAAGAAACTTTGCTTCTCTTCTGCTGCCTGTTTTTAATTCCTTTATGAACACTTGTATTTCTAACAGTATCTCAAAACGCTAAGACTTTATAGACTTAGTCCAAAGTGTTTTTCTTTCCACTACACATACATATATTTTTTACTTCTGCTTAGACCCACTGAAACCAGATGATAATTACCTTGTTTTGACTCTCACAGTGAGTGTTGTGCTGGAGTCAACAACGAAGCAGGAAGATGTCAGATGCCCAGAGAAGATAGCTTGAAGCATCAGCTTTGAAAAATTCTGGACTGATAGTAACTTGGCTCTCCTCCCTGCCAGGGGAGGTAATCTGAGCTCTATGCAATTCAGAGCATGTACGGGCATACGTATCTTTGGGAACATTAACATGAGCATGAGGTTCTTCCAAGAAGGAGGAGCTTACTCAAGCTTGCCCAACAATTCCCATATTACAACTATCGTGAAGCGGTGCTTTTCACAAATCAGGTATTTCTCCTTGTCATCGTATACAACAACAGCTTTCAACACCACTTTGGGAAACATGAGCATGTGCTCTCTTCTACCCTGCAACTCCCACTGTTTCTCACTACTATCTTATTTGGAGCGTGCTTTTGGATGCTTTCCGTAATTCATAAATAGGAATATTATTTAATAATATGAATATTTAAAACAAAAAGCAAAGCAAAAATTTTTATTCACAAAGCTGATTAAAAAAAACTACAAGAGAAGGACATAGGAACTTCTTGTTAGACTCTTTCCAAAGTCACAGTAAATTGCAGCTTATGTAATTCTCACCCAACACTGACACACACCCAAGTAAACTATATTTTCTTAAGGTAGAAAGAAAACAAATTCTACTCCAATTATTTTCTTTCATCACACTTGAAGGCAGTAATGCAATTCCTGAGAAACAGCTGTCTTTCATAGATTATACCTGTGTTTGGCAAGGCACACACATGCGTAAGTGCAGCAGGGGGTGAAGGTATGCATCAATATAATATGTTAGATGAGGTCTCAGTAAATAAGAAAATATTTTGGACAAGTATTTATCTCCAATTATTATCTATAATTCAAAGAAGTCTGAGAAGTAGCAGCAATGGGCAATGCCTTTATGTTAACAGAGTCAGTCTCCAAGATGAAATAGGTCATTTCAAGAAAACAGACAACTCCTCTCTATTTATTACTTGTCCAGATAACCACCAATAGGTCAACCGTGGAGTAACAGCATATCATCATTTATGCCGAAGGCCATGCCTACCACTCGGCCACCATGTAATTTGTTTTCCCTTACTGAAAAGCTTCCTTTTCCCATTAGAAAGGAATTCCCATCCCTTTACCCTTCATCTTCTGTGATACAACCAACACGTCTAGTAGCTTCCTAACGAGTTATGGTCTCCAAGTTATTCACATTCACTACAGTTGAATGGATATGCTATATTTCCAGCTTCATCTTCAGGCTACAATATAATCCTGGAGAAACACCTGTCTTTTAGTCCCACACCTTGTTTATTCAGACTGCCCCTTTGGGAACAGGAACGATGCGGTATTTCAAGACTGTCAGACACAACCTAGTCACAAACTTTTGTGAAGCCTCCTATGCTTTACACATAAAACATATCCTAAGGTTCTCTACTAATTGTTATATTAGGAAATAAACTCACAAGTTACTGGAATAATATGCAAACAGAATTGAAAAGTTTCCGCAGGTTGACATCTTCAGTGTCACCTCCTAGAATCTAAGCAGTGAAACCATGAGTGCTGTCACCATACAGAGATGACAACAGAGTTTGCTGGCTCCCATTTTATTCTGTGATGGATCAGACACGAGTACAATACATGAAATAAATCCCCTGATGCTTAACGAGCCAAGAATCATGATATGGCTGCCTGTTTCTGCAGAAGGCTAGTTTCAATCATCCAGATGATCCCGGTCCCATTACAAGTTCCTGGGGACTGGACACAGCAGCCTGCTTTGAAGAGTTAGGAGCAACTTTCTCAGATTTCAACCGAAGAAGTTTGATGACGAAGCTTTAGCAGGGCTCCCCTTCTTCAGAAAGGGCTCCTCTCTGGACACTCCTCCTAGGTATCCTTGGGACTGAGTGCACTGGAACATAACACGGAAACTACTGAACCCTACTGAGGCAGTAAGGCAACCAAACGAGACAGGATGTCACTGCAATAAGGAAACAAAAGTGGTCTTACTGCCATGTTTTGGATTGTTTTGCTTGCTGTGCCTCTTCGAACATACTCGGCATGCCTTGCTAAAAAGAATCATTGACTTCATTCTCCAGGTGATATTTAGCAAAAGAAGGAGAAACTTCTAATGTTTAAAACTGCTACAAGTTAGCTATTCTTTTTACTATTCTTGCGGCTCATTACCCAAAGCATTATAACATTCTAAAATCTGGTAACTAATTCCCTGATAAAACATGAAAAAAGGAGACTACTCAAGAGCTGCCCATAACTACTTTATCTAGTCAAGTAATTTTTCAGTGAAGCTACTGAATTACAAGCTCCACGTCTAACAAAGATCCCACACAGGAAAATGAAATACCTGTCTAACGACTGCTTCTGAGGCACACATCCATCATCTTACCCAGCTGCTCAACCTATAACGCTGTTCCTTTGTACTCTGCCTTCGTATTAGATGAGGCTTAACCCCACTGAGGCACTAACAGCAGAAAACACAAGTAGAAAGCATGCACTGCTGAAGATGCAGAACCACGTCCTGAGCCCTGTTAGTCATTTGCACAGAAGGGTGAGAAAAGCTTTAGAAAAGGGAGGCCCTAACTGTGCTGTATAAGCACCACTGTTGAGGAATCTTAAATGTTTCCAGTTTCAAAGCTCACATCATGAGCTATGGTGTGGTCTAGAACACAGGATAGCCACCCTGTGCATTTCACCTACCTTCCACGTGCTAAGTGCGTAACTTTTCCCAGGACACACAAACGATGACGAAAAGGATTAGGTGCGCTGGTTCTCAGTACAGCTTTGTGATACGAGTAATACTTTGTGTGAGAGATGTGGAGAGAGGCCCAAAACAAACCCCACAGTTACACTGGATATATCTGAGCCAGTTATCACAACAGACTGAGCCACAATCCTGTAACGCACCAACTTACCTACCTTGCCTCTAGAACCTGTTTCTTAACACACTTGTGTTTAAAACCAGCTTTTTCAGAATAACTGCTAATTCCTTGGAAGTAGGAGAGAAACATGCTGTTAATCACAGTCTAAATAAGACAGACGTACAAATGTCTGCTTTACATCTATGGTTTTTGATAAACACATCAAATCCATTTGAAATTCTCAGAAAATATAGCTGGAAGTACATGTCTAAACTGCCTGCTGTCCCCAGAAATTCTCACACGGCATGATGCTCATCAGATTGCTAACTGATAATACTGTAAAGACAGAGCAAATGCTGGTCTGTTTATAACGCTGCACAGACAGCTGCGGATCACTCCCTGTGGCATTAGATAAAACCAGAGGGGATCCAAAGCCTCAGAACACACTGTGCTTTCACAGAATAGTAATACTGTCACCAACAAGAAAATAAAAACCTTCGTTTGTGTGCGCCTCTTGACAACTTTCATAAACAAAAGTAGAGGAAGGTATTGCAGCATCATATCTTCAGAGCAATCAGAGCCGCACGTATGAAGGCTACAGCCGACAATCCTGCAATAGCCTCCATTACAGAAGTGAGAAGTTTTTGCTCTCTATAATTTAGACGTAGCTTCATTAGTTTATGTGTTTTACTAAGAAGGAGATAAATCTAATTAATGGGACTCATGTGGAAGCTTAAATTGGTGTGTGTATATATATAAAATACACAGCCACATATAGACACACAAATAAATTTAATTGCAATTTTCTGAATTGGCCTACCATCTCAGCCTTGCAACGATGGCATTCTCTGCATTATTCATCACTTGTGTTAGATGTGTTTGCCTTTTGCCTTTCAGTTTCAGCAAATCCATCTTTGTTCTTATGCTATGAAGAAAGACTAAATGATATTTGATTCACCTGCATACTATTCCTTACTTCATAATCCCCC
Organism: Burhinus oedicnemus; assembly: GCA_008921705.1. Classification (NCBI taxonomy): domain Eukaryota; kingdom Metazoa; phylum Chordata; class Aves; order Charadriiformes; family Burhinidae; genus Burhinus; species Burhinus oedicnemus. The sequence continues at coordinate 2,612,676 of VFFE01008282.1, read as the reverse complement.
CCCACATTCTCATTTAGTTGTCTTCTAAACTTAATACGTCGGTCTGTAATTTCTTTTCGTCCTTCTGGCTAATAATTTTGATGCCAGGATTTAAATCTTGTCTATTGTGTCTATTCATAACCAACCAGAAAATAAGTTTTTATGCAAGGTGAGGTGACCTATGTTTCATCTTATAGTATTTTAAGCATTATCCTCTGAATATTTCCTCAGTCCAAATTC
>VFFE01008282.1:2498899-2611399 GCA_008921705.1 Burhinus oedicnemus | reverse complement strand
ATTTCACAGTCAGTTTCTTGGCATTTTATGTGAATATATATTAAGCCTAACCAGGTTTTATGTTGAATGTCAACCATGTCATACATAAAGCCGCGTATCACAGTCTTTCAGGAGCAACAAAATGGTGAAACAAACATATCGGCGCTCCTGACTACTTTCAAGCGCCATTGAGTAATCCGTGGAGGCTCACGACCCAAGTCACATCATTTAGCTCTTTGCTAACAACCTCGGCCACGCATCGGAGCCTGCCTCCTGAGCGGGGACACGGCCACCTCCTGCCATCCGGATCCTGCCCTGCCCCAGCCCACCCGTCCTCGGGGCGCTCGTCGGCACGTCTGCCGGCGCTGCAAAGGCTCGGCATGCCAACTCCCAACGCTTACACCCCTACGCCAGGTTGTTGGCAAATCGTGGTTTGTCTCCTCAGCTCTCTCTAAGTTTTTTTACCTTAAGAATCATCTTTCCTGCTGCACCACCAGGCAGAAAAGTTTAAGATTATGATAATTTTCTGTTATTCTTCTCTAGCCATGTCTGATACTTTCTTATCTGCATTTCTTTTGCTGAAGACATTTGCTGATCTTAAACCTGGCTTGAATGAATAGCAATTGTTCCCTTCTGGTTTTGAAGGTACTTTGTTTGTCTACCCCATTCACTGGCCTGAAATCAGCAAGGCCTCAGATGGCTGTTGCTATGGCAACTCCGTTCATTCAACACTGGCATATAATGAAGACAATGTGTTTTCCATTTAGATGAGTTTTAGAGCAAAAGAGAGAAGACTCCTGCTTAACAGTCCCTGAGAATGCCAGGGTAATATAATCAGGGTTTCTGTAGTACCAGTAAAACCACGATGTGCGACTCAAAGAGGCAAAGAAAGTAAGTTGCGTTGATATTTCACAGTAATTACAGTGCTGGGCAAATTAATCAACAGCATGACTGCAGTTCTTTACTCTTTAAGACCTTCTCCACCGAGAATAATTCAGAAATAAATGGTTTGGTTATACTTTTTCCTAGCGAAGTGGCAATTTGGACACTACCGACCTGCTAACAAAACACCTAAGAGCTTCTCTCTCTCTCTCTCCCTCTGCTTCCTTAAGCAAAGGGGCGCTTTGAAAGCACAATTAAGATGTGTGGGTATGTGCTTATTTTTAAAACAGGTTTTCATGAACACTGACAGGCAGAATTACCAACGCAACAACTTTCTCTGCCTCCTCTCATCTGCGGGGTACTGGCCACACAGGCTACATCTGCAAGGCGGAGAGCGTCCCCCACAGCGGCGCTGGGGATCCACGCTACTCGCAGAAACAAGGAACGGAGTTATTAAAGGAAGCGTTCGTTCTTTGAATACAGATATGATTCACTTTTCACATCTACGCCCTAAGTTTTTCTCCCTACCTCAGTTACGTTAAAAGTAAGTGTAACTAAGCATGTGTCAGGAGAGAGGAAGCAGAAAGGGCTCTGCTCACCGGGAAGAAGGCGCACGGGGACAGGCTGCTCCTCTCGCCCACTGGGGCTTGCCATGCAATTACTGCTGTGTATCGTTACCGAAGGCCACTCCTGAACAGGGTATTTTAAAGAGATTCTTACAAGCACAAACATTTCCAAAAAACATATACCACAGAAACTTGCTTGCTCCTTTGATTCACAAAGTCCAGACGTTTCCTCGCTCTCCTTCTTCTGCTTCCGTCTCTCTTGCTCTCTCACAAACTGTTTTCTAACTTTATCTGGTTACCTTGTGGGCTTCACTCAGGAAAAGAAAACAGAGGTTTTGGAGACCCCAGCAATAACAACAAAGAGGAAAATGGAAACTAGGCATTATAAGTTCTTCTTCTATTTACAGTGGAAACAGTGACTTGAAAAGACTTCGCTTTTCCACTGTTTTTGCAGAGCAGCAGGGAGCAAACACTTCCTGAAGGGAAAGTCAGTTTTCCAAACTCAAATGAAGTCCCATGTTTTAGAATTCTTCAGACAAGAAGCATCATGTTTTCAGTTGACACGTTCTTCATTTAATCAGGTTATCTCCTCCTTATTTCACTTCAAGGAGGTGAGTGGTTTTGGAACTAAGTTTTTTTTTCTTCTCTTCTAGGAATCATGTTTGTGTCATTTTTTTAAAGGGCAAAGTAAAAAAGACTAAGATCAAGCTGCAGTAAAGATACAGGACCTACATTTATCTATCTTCAAGTGGGTTTTTTTCCCATTGCTAAAGTTAAAATTTCCAGGAGTAAGGAAACAGCCTGTTTTAATACACAGGAGACTCTCTTTGCACAGAGTCGAAGCCCCTGGAAGGGCTATGGAGTCAAAGTCGAGAAATCCTGGGTGTTCTCGGTGATTTCCGCCTTTCCATAACACCGATTTGTGAAGTTGTGTGCACTGACTGCGACACGCAAACCGTCCCAGGATTTCAAATCTCTGTGCCACCAGCTTGCTTAACATTTCTGAAAACAAAACATAATATTCTCCACATAGATATCCACAGTAAGACGTCTGATATTTCTAATTATCTCCCAAATACAAGGTTTACCCAGGTGGAGCCAACTAACATTTCTGTGTTATCCCAGTGAGCTGGGCTTTGATGGGTTATAAAGTTTGGTGACTACCCATATATTTTGTAACACTATCTAAGAAGGAGGAAGATGTACGTCAAGATCTGTGTTTGTTCCTTTGCACTTGTACAGCTGAAGAAAGCAGTCATGTTTATGTCTGTCAGATCTTTTCTGGCTCTTCACTTGTGCTGACAGCCTACAGCCTTGCTTCAGTTCCTACAAAGCTCAAAACCCGCAGCTGCACTAGCTGGCATGCCTTTTCTCGTTCCTCCCCGCCACCCCTCATCTCCCCCCTCCGCTCCCCCTGCCTTTATTTCTAACTTTTTTTTTTTTTTGGTCTAGATCAAAAGCATATAGTCACCAAACCTGACTGGGCTCCAAGAAGAGACAAAGATTGAATTTTAAGGCACGACTACAAGTATGTTGTACATGCACTCACACACGCACGCACACTTTCCTCTTCTAATTTCAAACAACCAACCCCTATTCCGAAGACCGGCTATTGCCCTGATCTCACTTATCGTCAGAATACCAAAAAAGCAGCCATCATTTATGCAAGGAAGACAGCAATATAAATCAAGACAAGCCCAGAGTACTTGAATGTAGATTCATCGTCACTTCAGACCTTGAGACGTAGCTCTTTGGCTCCTGCCAGCTAAGTCAAGATTCAAGGTTACAACACCCCAGATAAAGCGACAGACAAACCCATTTTGTAGTGTCAGCCCAACCAAAGGGTAGTTTTGTTTAAATCCAGTAATGCAAGTTTCTTAAAAATATTGTAACAAATAACACTGGTTCCTACAGAAACCTCTGTATCCCCTACAAGTTACAAAACCACAACCAGCTTTTTAATTTCGGGGCCCACACAAAGGACTGTATTGCAGGGTAACTGCACTGGCAAATGAAGTCTCGCCGAAGCTTTTGAAGCATTAGCAGTAAACTTCACAGTAACATTCAGGTCAAACTATTCACTAAAGGATTCACTTGTTTTCTTTCCTCCTCTCTCCTCTGGAGACAAAACTACTGCAGAAACAGTGGTGAGCGGGGCAGAGCTGTGAACGAGCAGGACACAAACCAAAAGAGCAGAGCGTGCAACAGCAGAGGGTTCAGAAGGGAAAATTCGCTGGTTTTCCTAGACCTACAATGTCCCGGTTAATCCGCACAGACAAGACAGCAGCAGGAAGCACTACTCCCTCAGAAACAAAGGCAATTTCAACCAGATTCAGTGACGAATCTGTGGTGTACTTCAGTACCACTTGTCAGTGTTTGCACCACACTGGCATCTCAAGGCTCTCGGCACAGACCGGCGCAGGAGGTGCCACAGGGGCCTGACTGGAAATGTGAATAATCCCACCAACATCAAGGGATTATTCTCCATGGTTCAGCCCTCTCAGCCTTTGCACACAAGGTGGGGGAGAGGATAAAGTGGCTCTGCAGCCTGTAACGCAACGCGTGCACATCCAGCCAGGCGACACAGGGGTGGCACCAGCCTTCAGCTGGGACCATGTCCCCTCACGGGGCTAGTTTAGGTGCAAGCAAGCCTCAGTGAATTCCCACACCCTTGTGTGCAGAGCAGCCCTCCCTCTGGCAGCCGAGGACCCTGTGGCTCCCTAACGGAAGTCGGGCTCCCCGTGCCGTGCTGTCAGCAGCGGCAGGTTTTTTAATCTGCGCTGAAACACTGCGTGTTCTTGAAAAAGTATTTTCTTTATATTTCCTAAATTATTTTTCCTTTTATCATCTATGCATGTAGAGTGGCTAGCAAACTGCCGCCAGGTCATAGGTGGGGTGTCTCCTAGTAATATCATAAATAAGTGAAATAATTGTTTCAGCACAAATAGTTTGAACAGTGAGAATAAATCTGTTCTTTTCAGTGATGCTAACCATAATGAAAGGCAACAACAACAACAGAAGCAGCAGCGTACATTTGATGATTCAATGCTTACAAAATTACAATATTTGCAAAAATTTCCAGGGAACTTAGAAGTTCAGACCAAAAAAGAAGTTTTAATTTAAGAAGTTTCAACTATGTCTAAGCAAGCTGACTAGCCCCTAAATGATTGGTCTCACCCTGCACTGATTTGTTAGAGCAAACTGCTGAATAGAGAACTCTGTCCTACTGAACGTCCACTCAGAATATGACACGTCCAAGTAAAATTAATTAGCAGTACTTTTTTCCCCGCATTGTATTCACAAACACAGATGTCATTTTCACATTATAAATCCTTCCTCATCTCAGGAACAATTACTGAGCAAATTGGAAGCTGAGACTTTCAACCAAAACCCAAGAATTTTCATTAAAATAATACAGATACATAGAGAAGTCAACAGGATCTAAGTCGTCATTAGGTCATTAAGTAATTTAAATATTAAGCACAAAGTTCTTAACATCCTACATTCTTGCCAACCATAACGTGAGAGTCACCGCTACGATGAGAATTTTGAGCAAGGGATAATTTTTTTGTACAGAATGGGATTTACTCAAGTAGACATTCAGTAGTACTATGTTATTTCTTCTGCGTTACAATACAGTGCACCAGCTCACGAGTGCTGTCTAATAAAGATATTACAACACTAGCAAACATCATGGCTAAACTAAATCCTAATGTAAACTACTGTTAGAAGGGTATTACATTGCTTTCATTTGCTCTGTGAGTTGCAGACTTTAGGATAATAATATTGCTTGGTAATAGCGATAGCTTAATTTCATGTTGTAACACCCTAATGACTTTATTGTTTCACTCCCATTCCAATTCCAATAGCTATTACCATTTAAACACCTGTATTATCAAAGTGTTGTGCTTGAGTACCTTCTGGATAATTTACTTACGTTACAAAAGACTAATTCAAAGGAAAGCTATAGGTTTCTCTAACTGTTGCACCATTTATCTTTTCAGTATAAGCAGAATCCAGCAGAAAAGCATGTGTTGATTAAAACAACCAGCCTACAGTCATCCTTCAGTTCATGTGCAGGATATCTTTCCTTCAACATGATGATGAAAGAGAGAGAAAAGAAGATCAATTTTTACTTTTGGAAGCATTTCTAAAAAAATTTCCAGAGCAGCAAGTTCTTGTTACACACAAGTAAGAAATTAAAGCTTCTCAGACAGAGATGTCCAAGTACTAAATTTAGGTCAATGGTTTACCAACGTAAGAATTACCTGCTTCCTCCATGGAGGAAGGCAACAGTACACAGATCTTAATTTCACGAGTGACTATTAAAAATCAAACTCTGATATAGCCAGTGATTTGGACACCAAAGGAATAGGATAAGCTGTAAGAGTAATATACAACTTAACAGATAAAACATACCCTTATAAATCTTCAACAACACCAGATGACCAGACCTGTTCAAAAAATTCTACTCGATTTGCCACTGATAAATATATTGATTTAAAATGTCTTATCCTCAACCAAAAAAAGGTTCCACAATTATTTTTTTTTTATTTTTTTCACTTCATCTTAATCAACAAATAAAGTACCTCAAAGAAATGGTAAATACTACTAAAAAAACCACCAATGATTAAAAAGCATTTTCAAATTAACTATTTTCCAAACAATTAATTCACTGAAATTTCTTTCATCACAATCTATTTAATATGGAATCTCTCATGGGAGCAATGTGAAAGTTCAAAATACTTGCACATCAGTGACTTCTAAAAACAAGCTGATCCGAACTGGGGACTCTTTGGGCTGGTGACCCCAATACAGGTAAACATTCCCTATATGGCAATACATATAGTTCTGTGGTACTATCTTTTGACCTTTTAAAAATTTTAGGGTTAAGATTTTAATGGGCATAATAAAGCTGTAGTAAGTAGGCTCCCTGTAGTGGTTATGTTTGGAGGAAAAAGCTTACCTTAACCCTTTCTACTCCATTTTGTACCCTTTGGTCTTCCTTTAGGACTCAAATGAATCTGATTTTTACAATTGTTATAGATCTAAGCAAACAACCTGCAATTGCTTTAATTGCATGTGCCATGGAAAAACACTGTTCAAGATCTACAAGGTACCACAAGAAACACTGAGATCTAACAGTAAAAGAAAAAGTAATTTAAAAATCTCTTTTCTGAACCAAAAATATTTCAGGCAAGTTTGACAAAATATTACTATCTCTGCTGCTTTTCTGAAAAATTTTCCATATTGATACTAACAAATGCATATGAAAGTTCTGTGAACTTTTACAGTTAGTATAGGATGCAGAGAAGCATTTTTAAATTGGAAGTTCTCCCTGTTGAAACTTCCATTAAGGATATTTACACACCTTCTGTGTGATATTTATTTTTTTCATGTATGTAACTAAATAAATTTTTTTAAATATAAAGAGAAAATATGTTTGTGCTGCACCATCATGAAAGGTAAAGGCTAGCTATGGTTAAGAGGTGTCTGAACTATGTCTATGCGTCTCCAAATATTTGGATAAGCATGTAAATATTCAAGTTCATGTTCTCTTTTTGCCAATACCAGTAGGATCCAGTAGGACTTTGCCAACCCATCCAGCTAAAATTGGTTCTGAATACACCCAGCAAACCACCTCCAATTAAAAGACTAAGGCCACTGTTTGTAAAGTGTTATGTATTACTGACACACTCATCCACTATGTGGATGCTTATCCTCACATTCAACCAATATGGCAAGGTTTAAAAAAACTATGCAATTTTATTTAATATTTTTCATGTATTTAAAGAAAACACAGCTTTAAAAGACAAAGCATATTTTGGGGTCTACCAGAAAAAGTGCATCCCACTGACAGCTTTGTTTTAGAATCCAGGAAAACTCAGAGCATTTATTATGATTATTATACATCATTATTTATTTATTAACTCAAGGGCTCTTGAGTTCAATACCTGTTTGTGGCACTGGCTTACAATGTGTCCTTAGGTAAGTGGCCTAATTATTCTGTGCTTTGTTTTGTTGTGGGTGAAATCTTTTCTATTAGAAATATTGGAAATAAATTTTTGAGATCCTTGGACCAAAATCCCACCTGGAAGCATTGAACAATAGGCTTGCAGTATCTGAACATAGAAGTGGAAAGCAACTTATCAATTAGCTATGATTAAACTCTTCCTGACACAAAAGGGAAGAGCTTTATATTTTACTGAACTATGTGCTCAAGAGTTTCAGTTTTGGTTTTAATCTCTTTCACATGTGCTGTCATTCAAGTAATTTTCTTGGTATCATCCACCAAATATGTTGGGAAAGGACAAAAAGAGGTCAGAAAGATGAAGAGACGGAAAAGAAAAAAACCATAAGAAATTATTATTTCTATGCAATACTCAAACCTTGACATTGATTAGTAAGTCAGAATCAATAGTAATTTCTCTCATATATATTATATTGCCAGAGTATAAAGTACAGTTATTATTTCCATAGTCCAATACCCAGACTTATTCTCAAAACAGAAAGATGGTTACGTAACATTTTTGAAGGGAAAAAAAGATAATTTCAGCCTCTTCTCATTAATAGTATTGACCAAATTACGGTGGTTCATTTGTTCTCCTACACAGAAAACAACTGTCCTCTGGTTAAAAAAAAAAAAGTTGTATTAGCTTTTAGTTTCCTTTTTCAAAGGTATGTTTACGGAATATTTAAATTTGTAATAATTTTTCCTAGCACACATAATGACCGGTGTGTGTTCTGTCTTGTGCTCCCCATTTGCCCACTCCATCCACCCTCCACCCTGAACCTACATTATAATTATAATTTTACATTATAATTTAGGTATCTGTGTGAGTGTTCACATGTAATAAATGGAATCACTAACCTAACACAGAGAAAAAACTAACACTGAATTTCTTTGCTTGTCCTAAGAAATGCATGAACTTGGTTTGGACCGTATGAAAGGACCAGGATGTGGGATGCAGCTCAAAGCTCTAATTGGAGAAACAGGTTTTTAAAATACTATTTCCAATATTACACAGTAGTAAAAATAACATTGCATTTCTTAGGAAGAGAACTTGTTTAATAAGGATTTTGCATTGGAACATTATGAATTTTCTTGAAGAAATTATTATGCACTGAATTAATTACTTGAAGTGACCAGCACTCAAGCAGGAGACTTCCTAAGGATGCAACAACAAAGCATAGTACCGTGTTTAGTGTGACATGGAGTTAGACACAAGCTGAGGCTCAAGTACTGTACTACAGCCTCCACATGCTGGAATAATTCACATCTTGATGATGAATTTCCAAAGGGAGAGGCGGAAGGTGGAGGGGGGCGAAGAGAGCTTTGCTTAGGCTAAAAACCACTTACTTCTGAAAGCAAAACATATGGGTATCAACAAACAGCCTCAACAGGAAACTCAAAATGCTTCTATTGAAAATAACATTTTGGTGCAGAGTTAGTCTACAAAACTCTGCATCAGTTGGCTCTGGTAAACCAGTCTTGTTCTTTCTCTGTCTCAAATTTTTTAACTTGTACTCCAGAGCAAACCCCCTCCATCTCAGCATCCAAAGATTCCCACCAGTTGTGACTCCCAACCCAGAAGTAATCTGCTTAATGTTCAGCTTTGCCAACAACTACACAAGGAGACAGCTGCCTTACAAAGGGTGTGTGTGTGTGTGTGTGTGGGTGTGTGTGTGTGCGGAATTTAAAAAAAAATCACTGATTTAGTTCACTATTGTTTTTCTGAGGTCGGTTCTAGTTATTTTCCAGCGTGGCAACTTTAAGGAAACTAACACATACTGAACAGTCTCCTACAAAGAAGAAACAGAATCAAATTTCAAGGAAGGCATCGCATCCAATTTTGCAGCTTTCTGGTCTCTCTGAGCCAACTCAAACTCCAGATATCAAAGTGCATTTGGTAGCTGGTTGGCACCGTGGCCACTGGGGACAACCCAGGGCTCAGCAGGCTTCCTCGGGGCAGGACGGTGGAACAATACACGCCAGTAGTCATCTCACCCACATCTCGCCCACTCTTGGAAGCCCTTGGACACACCACCTAAGTGTGTGCAGGAATCTTTGGCATCTGGAACACAGTTGTGATTCAAAACTTGCAAGTGCATACAAACATCATCTTTCTGATATAAATCTAATCATGAGACTAAAACACAAGGTAAAAAAACTACCCCTGATACGTATGAATACTTGATGAAAGCGCACACAGTATTTTCCATTTCTCACTCTTTGGAATAAACAGCAACACTACAGCACAAGCCGCCAGAGGAATAAAGCCAGACAAAACCTTTGATTTTTGTCACTCTCACAAACACTCTTACAGCACTTGAGCTCTCGCACAGCTTTCTTCCCAGGTAGAGCCAGTTATTGCTGGAGGGGAGCCGATAAGTTCTCGTGCTTCTCAAAGCAAAGCAACTTACCTGGGCTCTCGTTAGTAGCTAGCCTGTCCCAAAGGCAGTACTGAGGAAAATGATGTTCCTATTTAAAGCTGCAAGGCATAAAATTTACCGCACGTATACCGGCCAGAGAAGATTTTGGTATACATTTTAGCAACACCCAAAGAACAGTTTAGTGTAAGATTCAGTGAAGTCCAGCCAAAGATGACAGACACAACGCAACAGATGAATATGACTATTAATAAAGTTCAGCACAACCTCTGATAACGGATAGGCTATCAACCCCGTGGCAGCTCACCACGATGAAGAGCAACGCTGCCGGTTAGCCCAGTAACCTCTTGGGTGGCAGGGACGGCTGTGCCCCGGGGCGAGGGAGCCCCCGCGCATGGCATGGAACGGCACGGCCGGCCAGGGCCCCCCCACAGCATCGCCCAGAGCAGCCTGGGCACAGGAACCTTCGCCAGGCTACACGTCCTTATCTCCCGCCAGCAGAAACCTTGTTTGGGGGCCACCGGGTGTAACACAGCTCACATCTCGCTCGTGAAGTATTCCATGGTTTCTCACAGAGAAAAAACACTATTTAGGAGATTGGTTTCCCCTTTGAGTGCCCAGACTGTCACACAGATCAGTACCTTCAATGAAATGTTGCAGTTAAACGTCTTCCAGTCCAGCTCAGTTTGTTCCAACCTGATTCTTTGAAAATCACGTGGAGAGTTTTCAGCTGTAAGCACCACTTCCTGCACTGTATTATTTAATTGCTGTAAAGGAGCTGCTGATAAAGCACTGCTATCCCTAATGCGCTTGACTCATATCTGACCTTCCCAAGCAAAAAGATAAATAAAGGAATCATTCTTAGTGGTAATTTCCATGATGTTAACAGTTTTCCACAACTTGAGGAAGAAAAACATGATTTTGCATAACTGCACAACAACATGCAGCCGGCAAGAGCATTCACTCGTTACTGATTTATCCTCAGACTGATTTTACCAAGTGAATCATGTAACAGTGAAAAGGCCTAAGACCTCTGTTTGGCTGAGACTTAAATTAAGATCCAGTAGCTTACCTAACTAAATTATAAGATAATTTTTGCTGTTAGATATAGTGTTTGTTTACCAGGAATCACAAAAGTAAACAAAAAAGCATTAAACTGCTTTAATACTCCAAGTTTTCACTTAACCCTGGGCAGCAAAGTAATTTAATTTCTCAATGCCTGATAGTATTTCTGCGGGAGATCCAATCTTAACTTTACACTTAGCTCGAATTCTTTATTAATATTGCCAGAATTCAGGGGTGGGGTGGGAGGATATCAACTTTTTCTTATTCATTTCTCATTCCCAAAGAAGAAGAGGTGGAAATAAATTGCATACCTGTTAGAAAAACATGATTTAAAACTTTACAACAGAACGAAGCTCCTGTTGTACCATCTGCTTAATAAGCTGTCAGTTCATTTATTAAGAACTATCGAGATCTGATGGAATTTGGGGAAGTGGCTGACAGCCCATCATATTTCTAATTCTAAGGTACATCCTGTCTTTCAGTAAAGTTTGAATAAAACAAATCCACATGCCAGGTTTGCAAGTGAGCTATACAAAGAACAAAGGCACTTGGGAGGAAGCTTGTAAAGATCTAAAGCTTTATACAGTATCTAGAGAAACGTATCTATAACCAGACCCTGAATCGGTCTCATTTCCCCTGTTACCCTCCCAAGTGCATTTTCTCCCATCCTTCCTCGATCCCCTACTACATGCTTCAGCAGAAGGAGGTTCTGAAGCAGGTTTACAGAAGGTAATCACTGTTGGAGGGAGGGAGGAAGGGTAGGAGTTTTTCATCTCCAAGGCTAAACAGATGAAGCTGATGTTAATGGAGAGCAGCTGCTCTCAGGCTGGGGAGGGGGCTTGGACTAGCTGAGGAACAAAAACAAGTCCCAGCTTGAGCCTAAGAAAAAACTGTGGGGAAAGAGTTGTGACCGTCAGCTGTCCAAAGCATCCTTTGGAAAAAGGAGTTCTTACCTTACAGGAGTTGAAAGTGACAAAAATGTAACTTCTAGTACCCTTATTGGATGTTTTACTACATCCTCACCAGGATCTTCATTAAAATCCTATTTACGATTAAGTCCGTGGCTGGTTGCAATAGTAAAGTGGCACCCCTGGGATGTTGCCCAATGTGATTAAAAAGCACACAAAGAAGTGCCACAAACTGTAGCTTTTTCAACTTGAATATCCCTGTGTTTTTGTTTTCATTCTTAAGGAGACTGCCACAAACCTTTTGATTGAAAACATAATGACTGTTAGGAAATATCTTCTGTTAGAAGGGAAAAGGTGCGCAGCACTAGCCTGTGGGACCGGCACTCACAGAAGCAGCTCTCCTGATTTGACGAAACAGCATCGCTACCAACAACGTGAGAGTTGGGACCAGGGGAACCAGTTCTATTTCTGAAGGTTTCAAGAGCAACGGTAACCTTCTTTGGAATGCAAAAAAGCATAACACAGCCTTCCTTGTATTACAGAGACGCTGGAAGACCACATCTGAATAATGTTCAGACATATTTAAAAGATCCCCGTCCATCTGCTGCTGAAGTCTTCACAGGCCTCAGCTTTATTTTCAAGACTGTCAACTGACAGGAGAGAAGCAGTTTCACCTCTGTTGGTAGGACAAACACTAAGTCACAGAAGGATCCAGTGATTTCCCAAAAACCACACAGGAGAGTCTGACAGAGCCCAAACTGAACCCACATATCCTTGTCAGAATAGGCCAATCAATCACAAAAATACATACTCCTAACTCCTGGCACAAAAGAGAGTTTTGCTGAGATCCTTTGACTTACAAGTCATGGTTGGAGTTCCTGGACTGGGCTTAATCTCCATGGCACGACTAGTCCTTTTTTAGTTATTTGTTTGACATTTTAGCTCTGAGTCAGTGTGAACCTAATTACATATGCAGTCTGAAGTACGCCACAAAATAACATCAAGACTAAAGTTAAACACATGTTCATGCGCTTTCTCTAAACTCTACTCTTAACAGTGACATGAGTAAATATTTTTATAGCTCAAAAATCTCAAAACCTTTACCAGCTCTTTTAATCCCTACCCTTTTAGGCATTGTTATTTAAATGCATAAAATGTAGTTATTTTATATAAAAACACAGCATACTGGTTTCTTGGTTATCATAAAGATATGAGCATGTTCCCCTCTTCGTAACTGTAGGTAACACACAAGGGACCAGAACTTGCAGTCATTTTATGACTGAGCATTATACAACAGCACTTGCCAAAACTACAGTTTATTCTCTGCCTTAAAACCAGAACAAGTGCTAAACGAACAAAAGGGAAGATACACCCTGCTCTCCTTGACCATTCTGGGGGTTGGTTTGTTTTCAAATGCAAGCTCCATAGAAGAACAAGCTCATCTGCAGAAACATACTACCTCTCAATGGTTTGAGCTTAAAAATAAACAAAGTGACTCTAAAACATGGCATAGCAGCTGGAACATTGCTTTTGGTAAGTTATTAGTAAAAATTTTCTTAAAAATTCTTATAAATTACAAATTTTGCCAAAGCAAACAAGCTTGCCAAACAGCCTTTAAAATCCACGAGATGGAAAGCATGGCAAGGGATGACATTCTTGGGAGCTCCTGTCTCCCTCCTACCTGCTGGGATCTGCAGGACCTCTGCATGGAGAACCCTTTCAGAGCAAGGTCAGGTCACACGAAGCCGACATTTCCATAACAGTTGAAAAAGTCCTATAGGAACCTAAACTGAATGTCTGCAGCTCTAAATTTCTGAATATACTTTTTAGAAAGTCATCAGAGGCACTGAACCTCCACGAAAATTCCACAGAGTCAGGTTTCTGCTTGCATGCAACTCCTTGTTGGATTAGGACCCAGGATTAATGATTTGTGCAGGCTTTCCTGATGAAATAAAGTTCCATCAGAAAACATTGGTTGAATATGAAATACTTTTAAATACTAAGGCTCCCTGCCTTAGTTATGGAAGGCTTCCCAGGTTCAATAATTAGCAGTGTCAAGGCTTGCTGTAGAGTCAATGACTAAGGTGAGCCAGGGTCTTGGTCAGGACTGACCTACCACTGCAACTCCTGAGAGGTCAAGCAACAATGCAGATAAACTGATATTTTTGTTACAGAATGGCATTGTAGACAAAGCTACTGAGAAACTGGAGGATGACAGCCTTCTGCTTCATTTAAGAGACACCAGTTTCAAAGCAATTTTTTTCTAAAACTTTTTCTAGTTCACAGGAAATTTGAAAGACTTTGGATTTCCAGCTCATTTGAGATGGAAAAAATCAGACTGCCTGAAAAATTGTTTCTCATACATTGAAATACATATGTTGAAATTACAAAATAAGGAATTTTCAAGGTTTGAAACTCACTGTGTGTTTTATATAAACACAGGATGACAACATATATGAGAATAATCAAAACACACAGAATATTTTAAACAAGTTACCATCATCTTTCATGACGCTGAGGTGCTACTGGGGCTAAATGTTCAAAGAAATGCTTCTTCAAATAAAAGAGCAGAATGCTGTTCAGAATCCTATGCTCAACGTGCCTGCCATTCACATGGAAGCGTGTCGCCCAGTCTTCTCTTCTCAAACCACTTCCATAACTTCAGTGTTGCAGATTTATTTGGAATACAAATGGTGGTGGTGGTGGGGAAGACAGGGTAGAAGAAACCAGAATCATTCTCCAGTTCTCAAAATGCTTTAAAATATGTTATGTTTTATATATCACAGCAAGTTTTCCTTTTTCAAAACCCAAAATGTGCATCTTTTTTCAGGCATCATTAATTGCCACTAGCACTGTGCAAACCTCCAAACTCTCAGACGTTTGGGCTGGCTTCCAGAAGTTGACGTACTTACCAGCATCTCTTTGGTCTAGAAATCCTGGGAGTTTCAATTCTTCCTGGTTCCCAAATGGTCACAAATATTTCAAGAATAGCCTTGTCTGTGGTATTTCTCTTTCCTCTTCCAAACAAACCCAGCAGTTCAAAAGCATGTGAAAAACGCTGTAAAACGCCTCTTGTACCTTCCTCAACCACCTAGAAAGGATGACAGTTTTGGATAAAGGTCTGCTTTTTGAAGCAGGATACACAACGGTAACCCATGACAAGCATTATTAACGCTTTTTGCAAAAGCTCGCCTCCTGTTACAGCCCAAATAGGAGCATCTAAACCTCCTCCTCCTGGAGTCGCAAAATCTTGTTGCATTTGCACCTCTCGCAGCAAAGGTCAGAATCTAGCAGAGTCACCCGCTACGCTATCTCATTTACAAAAAGAGATATCTTTTTCCGTATTTCCCTCATAGGAGTTATTGGAGCCAAAAGCTGACTTGTACCTTTAACCTTCTGATAACCTTGTAACAATACCGCTGCCCTCCAAGCAACTGGGCCTTGCTGTTCGTGGATTTCAGCAAGAAGTGGGTTTTGCACAAGGATGCATTATCTTCCCAAGGCTGAAAAAGATTTATATAATGAAACTTAGATAAAAATCAGCTCTTGAGAGCAGTTACAGGATAGACTCAAAGGTCTGAAAAACTTTAAGTGAGGCAACAAATAGATTTAAAATTATGTTTGATATAATACCTACTGGGGCCAAAAAAATCTCACCGTACCACGACTGATTTCAGCAGATGTATGTTCCTACGCTTGGCCTCAACTACAGACCCCTTGTATTTAAGAAATTAGGGGATAACCTAAACTTTTTGTGACCTCGTAACAAAATAGCCATAATGTAAGAACTTTACTTCATGAAGAGAGGAAATTTCAATAAAATAGGTTCCTTTAAAAACAAAACAAAACAAAAACAAAAAACCAAACAAAACAAAAACAAAAAAACCCACAACAAAACAACATAGAGGTTTTTGCTGCCAATGACTCACAATACTTTTTTTTTTCCTAAACTGTCCACAAGTGCTTCACAGCAGACCGAAATGATTTTGGCCTTAGCTGAAATGGGTTCCCACTGAAAACCATCACTGCATCATCATCCTCCTTCTGCCGCAGTCCCAGCTCAAGGCTTAACGTGTACAGGTATCACAGAGAGACCACTACCGCCAAGTCCGGTCTGTCGGCAGCGCTGCCGTTCGGTTTACCTTGGCCGGTCAGCCCGCCGTTCGCAGCAGGTCAGCAGCCGCGCGCTGAGCCGCTCCGCCGACCCCGCCGCCGCAGAGCGAGCTGCCGAGAAAGGGACCAGACAGCGCGCGGCCAGACCAGCTCAGCCGTCCCAAGACAAGCCCTGCTCCCTCCTGAATCACAGCCATTAGTCACGGTTCTACAACACAAACACCACGTATTTGAACAGCGGCGTGCCTTGCTGGGGACCAGCTGCATGCTAACTTTTACAAAGGTGCTCATTAAAACCTCCATTCCCTTTTGTCTTTTGGGTCTCACAGCGCTCCCATGCGCCAGCCTGCTTTTGAAAACTACACTTACTGCTTCCATGAAAGCTTTGGCTTTTGGAAGAATAAGGTGGGTTTTCGAAGCAACATTTGGGGCCTTTCCAAACAGCTGATCACAGCCGAAAGTCAGTGTGGTTGCAATATGGCATATCCCCGCTAATACAGACAACTCATAACGGTTTTGTTGCACGATAGCAAACGCATTATTAAAACTGCCGGTATTACAGCAACGTTGTAAGCTAATGACCAACTTTTTCTTTATAAATACACCAAAACCCCCCAACCGATGCTTATGATCTAAAAAGACAAGAAACGAAAGGTGGTGTTATTACTCCTCTGGTAGACAGTGGGACGCAGTGACTCCCCAAAGGTCCCACAGCTATTGAAATGGTATTTTGCCAGTGCCTTAAGCAGGAAGCCCCCATCGTCCCCACCACGACACCACAGGACAGCCTGCTCACTGGCTTCGGCAATCTGATCGGCTATCTCTGCTGCACCAAGTGCTCTAATCTAGTGGTCCTGGGAAAGTGAAAAATCCCGAGTTTGTTAGTAAGCCAATTAGAATCTTGCTAGCACCACTGTCATATTTAATTATATTTAATAACTAATTATCAGGAAAGACCTCAGTCAATACCCTCACTGCTATTAGCGAAGTCACGCCCCAGGAACAAATAGGGACAGCATAGGAGTATTATTCAAAGTAATTTGAATGGTGTGAATATTACATTGTATTTGTGTCAGGTATGTTGTCTTTCTACGGTCTTAATTTTTTACTTTTTAAATTACTGTATCACATGACATCTTTTGAAAGCTTCAACAAATTAAATTTACAGCCTGACCCAAATATTATTGGAAAGGAGACTCTTGGCTCCACGCAGAAGCATAGATTAGACTGAAATATTTATCCTTTCTGACATTATAAAACAATTAAAAAGTAATCTTTCTTATGTTATCTTGAATTAAAGTCTTATTTTGTAATTAAAGAGTCAAGTCCTCGGTTAAGTGACTATCACCTGGAAATCCTAGTTTTCTAGCTTTTTTTGAATTTGGTAATTGAAAAACATAATTCCAGTGTCCTAAATGACATAAAAGTAAAAAAAAAAAATTCTCTCGGTAAAGCAAATACAAAAATTGTTCCTCCACATTTGTAAGCTGTTCCAGAGAAAAGCTGACAGAGTTGCAGTCATACGCAAGTAAGGTTTTCCTCCCAATGACATGCAAATCCATGAAGTTTCTACTGTTAAAAAGACAGAGCTGAACTCCCACAAATCAACTGTGCTGCTAACCAAACTCAGCGTAGGGAAGGAGCTCAGTCTGTGGCCCACCATACCGGCACGACCCTTGCGAGACGCTGCGTTACACAAGGAGCTTTCCTTCCACGCGGACCAGCAGCTTCTCCGCACGGCAGCCTTGGCGAGCAGCCTGGATGCAAGTCAGTGAACCGGAAGGGAGAGTCTCCCATGTGAAGTTCCTTTCCAGTGCCAACGCAAGCATGAAGGGTATCAGTTCAAAACGAGAGGTGAACTGGAACAAGAGTTTCATCACATGGAATGGACCAGTTACTTCCCCGAAGCAGCATGAGCTATGCTTGTTAGCATGGACGTCGGTAACGGTTATCGCATTGATCGGCTACTTCTGAATGACAAGCCTTCCCTCGAGGAAGCATATATTGTGACTGCAACTTACATACAAAATTTATACACCAGCGCCACTGAAAAATCTCTAGTTTAATCAGGGAGAAAATATTGCAAATAATCATACATCGCTTTTCGTGTTTTAGACTGCATTTGCAAAACTTTTCAAGGGCTACGCAGTGACTCACAACATCTACTTATCTGAATAAATACCAATTTTCAAGTTGGGGTTTTTTTTTGCTGGCAAGAATCAGACCAGGAAGGCGACAGAGCAAAGGAACCTTTTTGCAGCTGAGTTGGGCATCAGAGCAGGAGAGCAAGGTTAAAAAGACACCCCTGTCTCCCAAGGCTAGCGTTCCAGAAAAAAAAACCCTACTACCCTTATTCCTATTGTTTGTTTTACAATAATATCTATAAGACCCCTTTGCCAGATACAAAAGCAAACTGCGACAAGCATTCTCCCAGCAGAGATTTATAATCTAATAACAGGATATGGCATAGGTGAAGAGACTTGTCCAAGGTCACGTAGTAGATACACGGCACAAATAAGGATGTCAATACTTCCTGACACTCTCTCTAGTCCCTTGCCATCTAATTCACATTGCCTCCCTACACCTTTGACGATAATAAAGCAAAGAACCTATTTAGGGCGACAAGGGGGGTGGGTGTGTGTGTGTGTGATCCTCCATCCACTGTTAGATGACTATGAGCCTTTTTTGCTGATGAAATACAAGGTTCCCATTTATCTCTAAAGGGAATAGTTGCAGGTACAGCCTTTATTTGCTATTGCCACAAAATCAGGACAAATTATATTCATAAATTTAACTTTACATCATAAATTTAATTTCGCAATAAAGATATGTAAAAAAATCCTTTTACTTAAAGATTAATACTTAAAAATAGCTAAAACTATACCAATCTTGTTTTTGTGGTATTTGTTGCTGCTAATTTTCCACAGACACGTTTTAAGGAGATCCGTAAGCTCAACTATCTTCCTTCCCTGCCTGCCTTTGTTTACCATGTAAATTGCCACCCACACACTTTCCCATATAGAGCACAGTGGGGTACTATTCACCAACACAGAGCTTCAGCAAACGCGGCTCCTGTCCCCAGCAGGAATAAGGTTATGCCTGGAGTTCACTCTTTAAGTCGTATAAATTTATCTGGGGGTAAGAGGAAAAAGAGGTCTGATAAGAGTCACCGAGCTAATCCGATTTGCTCCTAATGGACTTGGGGGTGGGGGCGCATGGAGAGAGACTCAGAACAAAAAACGCACAGAAAATAGATCATTTTAGGGAAAGTAATTTTAACCCCAAGAATGTGTATTTTACTGGTGTTCCTTAATGACACATGTAACTTACGTGCTATACTATGCATCCAAAAATGTGTTAAACCAAGAAATTGAGAAATAACCCAAAGATCCAGAACTCTATAGGTTTAAACTCCTCAAGCAACAGGAACTGTTGAGAAGTATTTGAGGGGTCTTGTCTTTTAGAATATTATGTTCTTCCTTTTAAAAGCCTTAACAAGTGTGATGCAATCTCAAAATCCATTTATGAAGTGCTGTCCTACCACCGTACCGACACTCAGCGCAGGCACACGATGTTGCTGACTTTCTCAGATAAGCGGCAACATTCCTGTTTTTACGCGCTCAACGCCCATCTGTGCGCCGGCGAGCCGGGCGTTGATCATATGGGAAAGGAGCTCCAGGAGCAGCCCGCTGCTCCCCGCTTCCTGCGGGAGGGAGAGGGGGTAGGGAAACCTTCACATGCCGCAGCTTTCCTGTGGTTAAAGTATTACCAACCTCAAGAGAATAAAAACCGTAAGACCTCTACATTGCTGTATACCACAGCCTGCAAAGGAAAAAAACAGAAAAACACATTCTCCCCAAGCACAAGCTTTGCACAGGGGAAAAATATTTTATTCCAAGACCTCAGTGCAAGGTTACTGCAGGAGAAGACAGGCACTAAAAAAAAAAAAACCAAACCCACAAGAAAAGCACAGAGAGAAACAGAACCAAAATGTTCCAGCATCCACTTCTGTGATTTATACGCTTTTAGAGGTCCACATGGGCACACATGCACAAGCAAAACCTCTACTTTCCATCAGAAGACAAAAAAATGCACATTGTGCAAACATACACATGTATCACAATGTGTGCAAGTTTACTAAAGCTATGCTCTTATGTTTACAGAGCAAGAAAAAAAGTACTGAATTAAACCATACAAAAAACTTAGTCCGAAGTGCATGTCTGAGGGTTTTCAGGTATCACTTCTCCAGTTATTTCAGTAGTAACTTTCATAATTTTGAATTTCCATGATAGGGGTATCCCTTGCAGGTTTCAATTAGTAGCCTTTACTGTCTGAAAGTCTTTACTTTAATCTAATTTTTTTCCTCCAGTGAAATGTTTTGCCATTAAGCAAAATGGAGGATTAGGAATAATCACAATTAATGGAGCAAATGTTTGTATAATGAAATCATGCTTGTATCAGCAGGGAAAGCGAGAGACTCAGGGTAGCCTTCTCCACTCCTGATTTTATACTGTGCAGCCTCAGATATTACAGGAAAACATTTAGAGCGAAAGATTATCCTCTGGCTCCTGATCTGGCATTGTGTTTACTAAGGACAAACACAAGTGATGTTATGCCAAGTGACTTGTTTAGCAAACTTAGAACTTGTATTTTATTCTGCCTCTTTCTTACTCCCTCCCTTGAAAAGGTCTGGGGGAATATGGATTTTTAAGAGGTCTGACTATGAAGGAGTTTTTGTGGCTGAGGAATTAAAAAATAAGTTTCCCATTGCCTAGATACCATACTCTTTCAGGGAGATGGCAGTGCACTTGGAGGTCCCTTTTCTGAAACATCTTCTTTTAATATCAATTTCCTATTATTCTTTTCTCCAAATATTTTATTCTAAGCACCAGAATGGATCTTGATTAAACTGTGGGCTTACTGCATAGCCAAAGTTTCACGGACAGGATACAAAGGTAAGGGCCACCTTCTAACTTCGATGTAAACAGTTACACGGCAGGTGCGTTGTCAGACTGGAAAATCTCAGAGTATTCCCTCAAAACCACTCCTTCCATTATTCCCAGGTTAACTTTGCCCCCAGAGTGGCATTCCCTGTGTACAACATCTATGCAGGAAGCTGCAGAGGCTGATCAAATCCCCACAGGGGGAAAAACAAGGAATTTGAGAATTTAATGCTGTTTTCATTAAAAGTCAGTCCTTGCGGAATAGATAGGAAACAGCCTGTGCTGTAAGTATCAGTATCTAGTAAGGGTCTTGTTTGTAGTAGATAACCATCTCTGTATAGAACAAGCTGGGCTTGGGAGTTTGACTGGTCAAATGTTAAAATAAAGATATTAATTTTGAAGGGAAGGAAAAGTCAAGAAAAAGCTAATTCAATAATATTCAAAAGAATTCAGTGCATAGCTCAGAAAACACTGGCAGAAGGTAGATGCCTTTACCGCAATAGGAAGGCAAATGAAAATACAAATTGGAAAAGGGAGCTTGCTTTCTGCAAGTCCTAGAGGCCTTTGTTGCCACCTAGTCTGAAGCTAGCAAGCTTCAATCCGGTTTGCTACCAATGAAGTTTTAAAACATACTCTAGCAGTCTTTCTTTAAGGTCTAAAGCTCAAGTTGTTTTCAGTTGTTAATTTCTGATACTTTGAGAGACTCATAACATGCAATATTGTGAAGTACAGCTGAAGTAGTATTTCCAAGAATTCTGCTGGTTTGTGTGTGAACAGCCTCTGTCATTTAATTTTTATCCCCTCCCTGTGAGTGGGTGGGTAGCATACCCAAAACACTGCACTCGAACTACACAAAGTGCACGCACTTGGCTAAATTTGACTTGTCTGCCCAATTAAATGAGACCACTGAACTCTGCTTTTATACCATGTTCATGTAAAAAAAAAATAACCAGGAAGGACTTCAGGGCAAAACACTCCTCTTACTTTCCAGGTGCCTGAATAATGGGTCACTATATAATTTCTTCTTACTGTATTTGCCCTGGAGCTAGAAGGCATGGTGTACACTCGGGGCTGTACTTTTCACATGCTAAAAAATTCCAACAAATTTAAGATAATATCTGCACACACATGCATGCAGTATGCTTTGCTGATTCTTTAAACTATTTTAAATAATTTTTCTTTGGAGTCCCAAAGACATCTCGATTTAGTTTAGTTCTGCCAGCATGTCTGTACAGTGTATTTATTGAAAGTAGTATGTCTTGTGAGATTAGGGTTTGCTTATGCTTTCACTTAAGATTGTTGACATTAGCATCACATAAGATGTACACAAGTGAGGACTGGTGATTCTGGGGATGGGTACCAGACTACACTGTGCCTTTATTGGTGGAGTTAGCTCGTTCCACAAAGGTAAGGTCTACATCTGCTGTCTCCCAAATCCAGACAAGTTTGCATCTGAAGCTTCGGTTTGGACCTAGTGTATTCCAATTAGTAGCAAAAAAAGTACAACTTGCACACTAGCGTACTCACAGATGTTCAGCAGAAGAGTTAAAATACAGACACGTTGTCAAAATGAGATCTGCGATTGCTCGGCATTTGGATTTCCTTGGTAGCACATGCTGGAGGGCAGCAGCCCCCAACTGCCACCATCACTAACGTCCCTCATGCACAACCCCTAGCAGGCATGCCAACATGGCAGCTGGCTTCTCCGAGTCCCTTGCCCCCAATGAAACCAAGTAAGGAAAGCAGATAGCCAGCTGCCACGAGCTCTTCCACCAGCAAGGAAGCCTGGATGCAGACCATCTCATGGTCCCCATAACAACTTGGCATATAAAGGTTTCTGTGCTAGCCTTCATGCACTATGGTTCCCATGCAACTTCCACGACAAAGGACTTCAGAGCACTTAACAAAAAACAAAGAGCGCAACGTGGTCTCTAGGGACATCAGCTTCAAAACTGACTTGTGATAAAATTCGTTCTCTCAGCTATACACACAACAGTCTTTCTTTGGCCAACAATGTGTGCCACAACCACATGAATTATTTTTATGGATGAATAGTGTTTTACAGTTCAAGTCTTCTGAACTGAGTCAAACTATTCAGTGCAAACAAGTTCTTTCACAAATTCTGGCCATGTTTTGGCTGGTTCTTCTTGAATGGTCCTATGAAAAGATTCGTCATTCATAAACACACACCGAAGAAGTTACAAATCCATTGCTAATGGCAGTTTGGGGATAGCTTACCTTTCCTATGTGCTATTTCCTTACTCGAGGTGTACGACTGGACACAAAGCAAGAAGTACTGTTGCTACTCTTAAAATCATAGCCAGCAGAGAAAGAACAGTAACTATGCTGCCTATTTGCATCCATCCTCCCTTCTCTCTCCCTCAAAAAAAGCCTCAAAACCAAAAATATGTTTCAATACATGTTTTCAGGAAAACTACGCAAGAATCTGTGGAACTCCCTCACTCACTGACACTGTAACAAAGAAGCACTGCTTACTCATGTACTTCAGAAAGTATTATGACCCTAAGCATAATTTTATACTCTAATTTAGTTGAGTATTTTTGTGTTACTCAACAGCTTTTATCTAGAGCGTATTCTCGAGCATACATACACAATATTGTATTGCTAATTACTCCATTGGTGTGAAAGTCGGGATTCTTACCTTTTATTTTTAGCCACTTCCAAGTACTTTTTGTCCAAGTCTGAATCGGGGAGCAGGAAGCATAAATTTCTATTAATCAATCAGTGATGGCAGTGGTGGTGCACTCTAGTTTTTCATTCTGACTGCAAAGCAAAATTAAAAGCTATATTTTGCAAATTTACGCATTATAGATTGTAGCGGCAGCTGGTGGACTGCTGCTGAGACAGACCGTCTTTTCCCTTCCAGTCCCCTGTGACCGTGATGGAAGAATTACAGGACAGCACTAGCAGCTGCTGCTGCTGCCCCAGAAGCAGCAAGCCAAGGTCTCTGGAAAAATAATTGGGGAGGCGGGGGAAGGGAAGAAGGGGGACAAAGAAGTTGGGGAGGGGAAGGCATTGCCAAGGCTGGCTGCACAAACAACACACTGCACCTTGCCCTCAAAAGAAACAATTGAGCTGGTTTGGGCTTCCTTCAGTAGACACAAGACTCTTAAACCATTATGAGACGTTGAAACACTAACAATTTTTGATAAGGACTTTTAGAGATTAAACAAAAAGTGAGCAAAGGCAATATTCCTTCCAGTCCGGTGACTGCAGCAGTTTGCTCTCAAATCCTCTAAAAATAAAGCGTAGCATAATGAGAAACACCCTTCCTTGCAGCTTTTGAAAAGCTTTAGACAGAGTCATTCCACGGACCGCTCTCCGATAGTGCAGGCACAGCCTACCAGTCAATTCATGCCCCGTCTGCCTCCTGTAAAACAGGGATAACCAAATCCCTTCTCACACACATGCAGTCACGAAGATATATACTGACTCCAAGACATCATGTGCAAACACTAAAGATCACTCATTTTATTAGAAAGATACGAAAGCAGAACTAGTGGGAATTATGTCAGTTTGTGAAAAAACTGCTTAGTGCAAAAATCAGCTCACCTACGCATTTGGTCACCTAAGCAGTGGCTCAGTGCAGGCACACAATGCCCACTTATGCTACTTCACCACACTAAAGAGTGTCCCAACAGGGCCAAAAACACAAATATACTGACTGACCAAACAAGGTCTACCCACAACTCAAAGTCTGAACTTCACGCCAAAGCTTTCCCATTTCCTAGTGGCTCTCCCAGGTTCAGCAGCTCTGTGCCCACAGCTGACCTCTGGGGCTCCAGTGCCCCACCAAACGGGGGGGCAGCGACAGCTCCCCCCACAAGCCTGCCTGTGAATGAAGAGCACCCTTTACAACAGTCACTTTAACAGAAGTAACCTATGAAGGCTCATTTTCAAGAGACACAGTCTATTCTATGCAAACCAGTCATGTGTGTCTCGCTGTTCCTTCTACCAACAGACTGAAATGCAAGATACCAGTTAGTCCAGTGGACACCACTTCATTTCCACAGTGGTGGCAAAGACTTCCTTATTAGCCACAAAACAGATTAATTGAAGAAAACATTCAGCTATTCTAAAAGAAAAAAAGCACTACCCCCACCACAGATGTAGCCTTCTGTGCCCTGTAAACAAAGGTTTGATAGAGACATACATTCACAGTTTTACTCCTGTATGGGAGAATATGCTTCAGTTTAAATATATACCTTATCTTTTAATTGCAGGACCTCTTTTCATCCAGTATGTTTAGTCATTAAAAAAAAAAAAAAGAGAAAAGAAAGAAAACATCAAATCGTCTTTGAATTAATCTCACACACATAAGCCGAGAAACGCTTAAGGTCAGAAGAAAGTACTGCTGGCTGAAACAGTTTTCATCGGTTTTGTTGTGTGTCAGAATCCCTTTCAAGATAAGCCCAGAACTCCGTATAAAAAACCAGCACTATTATAAGCAAACCCAGCCTTCTCTCTCAGTGTTCGAATTTCACATTCATTTTGGGAAGCTAAGCCAGTGATTGCTATCTGAAGAAACAGCTTTTGATATATCATCAATTTCCTGAAGAACATATCAGTTTATTGAGCAGGGAGTTTCAGACTCTTGTATCTCATTCAATAGCATTACGCCTCACTCACAGGAGGGTTTTTTTATTTTTTTGAAAACGATAGTTAAAATATTGAGACACCTGTAGAAGACTCTTACTTCCTCACCCACCTAACTGCAGGTACCTGCTGCTAAGATTACCAGGGACTCAACCTGTTAAAAAGTTGGGTTTTTTTTAAAATTGAATAAACTCTTCCTCCTTGGCTTATTAGCTCCTACCTTGTTCCTAGATCCAGAGAGTATCTCACCAAAACACTTGTACACGTGTCTGAGATTAAGCCCACCACCACTTTTACTTTTAACGCACATAGGAAAGGATTCTCAGCAACATTAAACCGCTTCTGCTGCTACAAATGCTTCACAACTTACCACCCAATCCCCACTCCTCAGGCCACACGACCTACAAGGCTACCTTATCTTGCAGCAAAGGCACTGGCCTCATGATGCTCATTGTTCAACTTCCCTCAGATTTCATTCTGTGGTAATCTTTGAAATTACCGAGTTCACTAAAAACCATACCTGGCTAACACAAAAAAATCACTTGTTTACCTCAGTCTAGGCGCTGGTGCATGAGAAACCACCGCAGTGAAAACACGGGCAGAGTTACAGAATGGCTGAGGTTTGTGCTCACTGCCTCTTGTCCTGTCACCGGGCACCACTGAACAGAGCCTGGCTCTGTCTTCTTTGCAACCTCCCTTCAGGTATTTATACACATCGATGAGATCCCACCTGAGCCTTCTCTTCTCCAGGCCGAACAGTCCCAGGTGTCTCAGGCTTTCCTCATTATGTGAGATGCTCCAGTCCCTTCATCATCTTTGTGACCCTGTGTTGGACTCGCTCCAGTACATCCACATGTCTCTTGTGCTGAGGAGCCCAGCGCTGGACACAGCACTCCAGGTGTGGCCTCACCAGTGCTGCGCAGAGGGGAAGGACCACCTCCCGCACCCTGCTGACAATGCTCTGCCTGATGCAGCCCGGGATATCATCAGCCTTCTTTGCAGCAAGGGCACGTTGTTGGCTCATGTTTAACTTGGTGTCCACCAGGACCCCCAAGTCCTTTTCTGCAAACCTGCTTTCCAGCTGGGTGGCTCCCAGCAAATACTGGTGCCTGGGGCTGTTCCTCTCCCCAGGTGAAAGACCTTCCTCTTCCCTTCGTTGAACTTCATGTGGCTCCTGTCAGCCCACTTCTCCAGCCTGTTCAGGTCTAGTGGTATCACCCATGACAGTTTTGTGTCATCCACAGGCTTGCCGAGAGTACACTCTGCTCCATCATCCACATCACTAATGGAGATGTTGAACAGTATTAGAGCCAGCATTGAACCCTGGGGTACACTGCTAGTTACTGGCCTCCAGCTGGACTTGGTGCCACTGCACTAGCACTCTCTTTGGCAGGCAGAGCTAAGGGAACCAAAAATAACAGCACACAAATCAAATTACTCTTTTACTCCCACTAGGGGCTCTGCAGATCAGAGTTGAACAGTGTAATAGTAAGGCACAGCTGGAAATAGATGTTTCCAAGCTGGTCATGTTCTATCAAAAAAAATCCTTACGTAACACCTAGTCCCAAGAGCTGTCATACTGACAATTACCTCTGGGATATGCATTTCTTACAAGTTACCCAGGCTCTTTCTCAGACTTTATTCCTGGGGCAAGGAAACTGGTAAGGTTCAGAGGAACAGTGTGAAAATCTGCAGTAATACTGATATAGGCATATTTCCAACCCAAAAGTTTTAGTCAAAACAACTTTTGCTATTAGAAAAACTTGTTTTGACTTCAGTTTTCTGTACAGTTTTTCTTGACATCTCTTGTATCCAAGCATTACAAAAAAAAGCTCAGTCATGACTTCAGGGTGGTAACAGTGGGGATAAGGATTAGAGCGTACGTTCAGCATTCATGCCAATTTACAGCTTTATAAGCGAGGGGACAGTTGAGGACAAGTACAAGGGTTAAATTACACAGGATCCTTCACTGTCCTCTTAAAAGTCTTAACCAGTTAAGACACAGGACAGGTTTTTTCCTCCATAATTCATTAGGAAGGATTTATAGAATGGCTTGGCTTATTGCCACAAGACACCAAGGCATGTGGCCTCTGAAGTCCCAGCATCACACACACGGTAAAAGAGCATCAATAGAGACCGGTACATAGAATATAATGACAACCTGCACCCGAAGCAGCCTATTTCAGGTATTGATTTCATGTGGCTCTATACTGAAAATATGAGCTAAGGCAGGCCTCCTCCTAAGCAGCAGTTCTCTCAATGACACCTCAGACACTCAAACATTATCTGAAGTTACTCATGTCAGTGAGTATACTGTCTCCCTCTCCTCCCTCTTTTTTGACCTAAAGCTGTTTTTGAACTCGACCTACTTTCAGTCTCTCCAGTAAGAATGAAGCCTTTGATTCTTCTAGGGGTTGGGACCATGACAGAGAGGTAGGCACCATCCACTCTTCTTTGTGTATGAGCACCTTTTGCCCTCCCTCTATTATCTCTTTGTCCCTCATCTTTATTTACTCACAATTCAATTGTTTAATTTAACAGACTGCTATACCTGTATGTTTCTTCCCCTCTTGGTTGGGAGGCCACTGTTTCACAACAGAAACTTAAGAGAACCATCTACTTCATGACAACGAATTCAGCAGATGTTTCTCCTCTGCAATAAGTTAGCTCAGTGTAAGTGGTTTTACACCTAGCAAGTATAAACACATACGGAGGTATTTAAGTTATTCTGTCATTCACTCCACTTTTAAAGATTGAGAAATCTAAAGTTCAAGAATATGAAAAGTTTGTTTTGAAGACAGCATGGCCTTACCACATGCACATTTTCTTAAGACACTTAAAATCACCAACTGTGCCTGTACTTCACCTTTCATAAACGTACCTACAATCTCTACACCTGAGCAATTATTTCACATTTCATGCAAAGGGCATTAGAAATATGACACCTGGGTTCACGTATTTAGCCTGACACTTTAGGCTGATAATGTGCTTTGTGCATGTATGCATGCCTGCACATTGCGCCCCCCCCCAAAAAAAAACAACCCAAAAACCAAAAAAACAAACTCAACTGCAAGCTTGCAAAAGTAAGAAAGCAAACATACTGCAAAGTACGGCATCTCCATCAGAGAACATTACATCTATAAATACTACAATTCAGGTAGCTTGCATAGCACATTCATGTTACAAGTAGTAAACTGGTTTTGCGTGTATTTATATCCAAAGAAATAAATTTATCAGCTACAGAAGACAAAGGCAAAACCTACCCAAAAATGCTGGATGTTGTCACAGGTATATTCTTGACCAATACCAAAACTGAATCCAATTCGCTAAACTGTTTGCAGAAGTCCAGCTACCTTTATGCAAAAAAATGAGCAAATTTGGTCGATTCCCTGGTTTCATGCATGAACCTATAATGCCATCAGGTTAAGAATCATAGTAGTTACTGGTTACTCGGAATCTTTAATAAGGCATAATTTGAGACTAATATCTACAATCCTGCACCTTACCGTGGAGGAAGGGAATAAACATTGAAATGGAACTCCACAGCAGACCCTATCTCTAAAATACCTTCAATTCATCATTAAGGTTCACTCTGAGCAAAGAATTTTCATTCCACAAATAACTGGAAAGTGAACTTGATATCAGTTCAACTTCAGATAAACACTGCTAATACTTAAAAGCCCTTTGACAATGGCTATTAAAAGAAAAGTTCTATTTATTGCAGACCTATTATTGAGGATCCCTACTGAGGAACATAATAATTTGCTGGATGATTACTTTATTGTGTAATTATTCAGAGCTTATTATATACACATCATCTCATAAGATAATGGGGATTGTCCTACAATCTTTGTATCTCCATGACCAGCCCTCATAAGAAGCTAGAGGCAGAAGTTGGTTTGATAAGTTTCTGGACCAAAACCATAGCTGGCAATGGTTCAAACTGATTGCATCCAAAAAGTCACAACAAATGCAATGGCCAAGGATAGTGAAGCCTGTACTCCAGATGTTTGCCTTCAAATGAGCTGGGAGGAAACAGGCTGTAGCTGTGTACTGCCCGTGAGAGCAGCACAGTTATTTCAGTTGAGAAAGGCAGATGCTGAATTATCTAAACCTCAGTGCAAAAAAGCGTTGCAGCCTCAGTAAACACACTGAAAAGGCAGTACAAGTGGCACAGTAACATTAAGTGCCAGGCCACTGTTTATTTCTAGTGTGTATATACTACAGTAAATACCTGGTATACAGTATGCATTTGATAAGACACAAAGATCTCTCCTATCCTGAACTTCATGGTATTGCTCACTGCTGCACCACGATAACAAACACATGTCCCTTCTTTAGCAAAAGGAGTCCCAGAAGATTTCTAATGTTACTTCATTTAAGAGTATACAGGTGAAATAAAGCTCTCTCCACAAGCTCATAGCCTTATGGGTTCATACATACTTCCTCCAGAGCAAAACTATTACTTGTTGTACCACATTAGAAGGAAAAATGTGATTTAGATCTATTTTTATCTACAAGCTTCTGGAGAGCTAGTATACAGATGTACAGTTCTTGTACCTGCATACGTAATCAATATTTTACATTTTCTATTTTTTACTTTAAAATGACAGCTCACAGGAGTAATTGCTAACTGCACGGATCAGTAGAGACCCACCCTGGAGAGTTCTTTGTCTATGGCCATTTTTCAGGAAAGCCCACTGCCTTTAACCTGAAAAAACACCCAACAGAAATGGTGAGGCAGAACTGGCTTCCTGCTGTACATTTTAAAACAAAAGCTAGTGACAACCAAAGCAACATCAAGATCAAGACAGCGCGGTCCTCAAAATCTAGACTGAAACTTTATCTTCTGTGAAAGTAGGCTATATAAAACCTATGAAAAGATAAACATAAAAGTTTAGTCTTTTCTCATGTAAAAAAAGTAGAAGAATACCCTATGCCGCTGTTGTTCTCAATGTAACTTAAAATACAGTGTGAATAACATTTTAAGTATTGTTATGTACCCGAATGTGGTAGGAACAGAAGAGATGCTACACTGGGTTAATCCAGTCATCCATCTAGCTCAGTATTCTGTCTCTATGGATGACAGCAGAAGATACTACGTAGGCAGGGTGTGTCAGCCCAACCATTATCTGTAGTTTATTGCCTTTACTCCCCAGCATCCACAGTCAGATGTTAGTGAGAACATCTGCTCCCTTTGGTGTCTGTTCATGGACCTGTTGCCCATAGCCATGTTTAACCTGCTGATCTGCCTCTACAACCTCCTACGGCAGCAGGTCTTGCCAAGTAACATCTTCCATTCACGTAATCAATGCTTCTCTACAAATATGAGTCTTGCACCATTCCCCAATAAGAAGTTAAGGCTATTTTTGGAAAGAAGACTTGTAAAAATAATTTCTAGTACCCTCAGCACTCCTTTCGAGCACTGGCATGCAGCAGCCAAACACAGCTCTTGCCCCTGAGACATTTTTAAGAATTTCCCATCACACGGATAGCCGCAAGAAGAGAACAGGAATCTCCATACGGGAACTCGGCCCATATTCTAGGCTAGAGGAAAACAAACTCTTCAAATAAGTTGTTGGCGTTCCCCCCAAATCGCTTTGAGCACAGAAAGAGCACAGCCATGTGTCCTATTCACATGACGGCCACTCTGCTGATTGAAAAGTTTATCAACACCTGACCAAACAGAATGTCCCCGTTGCCATTCTCACCAGTAGAAGTCAGACATCATTTTGACTTCACTTGCTTTAACCGATCCTTTTATTATTATTGTTATTATTTTTATTTTTTTCAAGTGTTCACATCACCCCAAAAGCTGTAGTTAAAACTCAGTGAAATAAAGACAAGGGAAGACTCACGTGGTGAAATTTACTGCCTATCACCCAGCTAGGCTACTTCTTGTGATGATTACCTATTTCTTGCAGAAAGAATGATCCAAAGCTACTATTTACATGTTTAAACTAACCCAGCTCGGTTTATCTCTAACAGTGCACAGAATAATCATGTGAACTATCTAGCTAGCAGATCTGAATGGCAGTAACTTCTGCCAGAGGCAGCAATAAGCTGCTGAGAACACATGCTTTTCACAGCCTACTCTCTCTCTCTAAATTCAACCAGAGCTGTCTAACTGATGAGTACATTTGAAAAGAGGTATCAAAATTGTTATGATGGGCCACACACATGAATTAAGAAGGAATTTCTAAGGCACAAAGGGGAGAGAGGTGTCCATCCCCCTTGGTACATTCAATTGCAAGAGTGCCCCTGCCTCTTCAGAAGGTTAGCATTAGGGATCTGCTCTGGAAAACACTCATCTTGGGGCTCAGCATTTCCCATCATTCCAGACACCTGCTGACACTTGCCACAAAAGCCAAATACTTGGGTTTATGCTTATCTATCAGTTGCTCTGATTCATACAGAGGAAAAAAAAACCAACAACAAACAAAACCCAACCCCCAGTACACTGTTTTCTCCACTTTCATTATCAGCCATTTTAGCCATCTATGTCTATTACTCCCTTTTCCTTTGGTTACGCTCTCAGCATTTATTGACAGTGCAAGCGGTGCGCAGGTGATACAGTGGGCTGAGACAGAGAAGGATCACTAGTGAGTTAGGCGTAATTGTTTTTTTTTAAAAACCCCTAATCTACATATTTGGAGAGGCAAAGAAACGGAGATTATACGATTCACCCTTGACATTCTGCCAGATAACTTCAATCC
Organism: Burhinus oedicnemus; assembly: GCA_008921705.1. NCBI lineage: Eukaryota > Metazoa > Chordata > Aves > Charadriiformes > Burhinidae > Burhinus > Burhinus oedicnemus. The sequence continues at coordinate 2,579,219 of VFFE01008282.1, read as the reverse complement.
TGTAAAATGCCCCCTGATGACCTGAATATAATACCATGGTGTTACAGTGTCATTTAAATACTGCAGGGTTCTTCCACTGGCAGTGCAGTCTGCAGACTTAATATGTAATGTACAGGATTATACTGCCACTAAAATATTACTTAGTGCTGCTGAAATTTCAAATTAATTCTGGGAGCTAAATCATTATTCAACTCTGCCTTTGCAGACATACATTCCCCTGGTTGTTCTAATAACAGTGATTTTAGAACTAAAAGGTTGGTACTGTCTCTTTGAGGCTTGCTCAAACAGAGAAGTGGCCTCTAAACTGTCAAGCAAATTAATGCAGGATGCATAGATGTTTGTGACCAAGAAAATAATTCGAGAAAAATGGGCTCAAATATTAAGAGAGCTCACAGTGACGTGGCTGATGAATCATTTTATTATTTCACAATAAAAGAAGAGACTAGTCTGGTTTTCTCTATATTTATATACATATGTACTCGTATGTTTCTGTCCTCCACCACACTCTTCCAGAGACAGAAGATTTCTTAATGTTTGAGGGGCCAAATTCTCACTGAAGTAAATAACACAACTGTTGGTAACGGATGAAACCAATCCATGCCAGCTGAGGATGTGGCTTTCAAGTCATTCTGAGCTCTAGTTTTCCAGACCTAAATAAACAAACTTTGGCTTTTTACAGCCCTGGGTTTCTTCTTCCTATGTAATTCCTGTTACTGGTGAGTATTTTGTACATTTAGGTAACTATAGCACTTCAACACTAAGATGGGCAGATCTTTGACACTATATTATAACCGACATACAAACTAATTTGCTAACATACGAAGGGAAGATAAAAACAGAGGATGGGCTAATTGTAAAGGCGGATTTCTCCCCTATGAAATTTTGCCCATTTTCAACCTTGTGTTTAGATTAGTTTCCCAGTTAAAATACCAGGTTGCTCACTTCTACAGTGAGGTTTCTTAAATCTGGGAAATGCTCCCAAGAAATCTTGTAAAAAAAAAAAAAAACCAAACCAAAACCAAACCATAAAAATAAAAAGAATGGTGGTAAATGAGGAACAAGATGAGGCCAAATATAGGGGCCGAAAACAATTTGTAGTAGTGAGTCTACATTTGGAGTAATCAATCCTTCTTCTTATTAAAACTGTTACCTACTTCCTCGTTCATTAATATTGTCCTTGTTTACGCTTGCAGCCAGGCCAAAGATTTTTCCCCTCCCTCTGAATATAATTTCCTGCTATTGACAGACACGTTCGAGTGCTGGATGTGTGTATGTCTACATGGCATACTGCAGGCAGAGGCGAGCCTTCTTGGCCACCATCCAAGCCAGCTGTAAATGAGCCAGCTCCAAACTGGAAGCTGTGTAAGCACAATTAGCACAGCAGTAAGCCTGATCTAACACATCCTGCCAAGAGACCGAGCTTATTAGCTCAAGCTCAACACAATGCTAACGATGGATATGGGGCTTCTGGTTTGGCTCCACATAGAATGTGGCCAGCTGAAGATGAGCAGATCAAGCTCGTGTCTGCCCACGAGACACGGTGTAGGTACATGTTCTCTCAGGGTATACCCCTCTACTGCAAGGACTATTGGGTTCTCTCTACATGAACTCCCAAAATGCTTTGACTGCAAACCAACAGGACCTGAGGGCTGCGAGCAGATGGAGGGAACAGGGGTCTCCAGGTGACAACTTCAGAGGCAGTACGAGGAAAAAAGGCACCAGACAGGAGACAGGCACCAGAAATGCCAAAGGTGTGAGGGAAGGGCAGGGCAAAGTACTGCTAGACTCTATGAACTGATAAAGAGCACTCCACCTCGAGCTTCTCAGCTTCTATCAGGTCCGTGGCAATAATGACAAAAAACCCCAACATTACCACATAGTACATGAAGAACGGACTCTCTGCACAGGCAGCTACCCATCCCATCCCACCAACCAATGAAGAACCCACTCAATTTGGTGGATGTTTGAACAGAGTCCAAAAGAGGAATGTGCTCAGAGGAGGAAATAACCGTTATCAAACTGGTATCTGAGAAAACAGCGATCTTCTGATGCCTTAGCTTAGACTCAAGGAGCAGTGATCATCTGGTGGTTGGCACTAGTTTGTAAGAGAAACGTGTGGACTCAGAGCAAAATGAGACAGAATTCAAAGGGTAGCAATGAAAATCACAAGGGGAAAAAAACAGCAAGAGCCCCTGAAGAAACTGGGAATGTTTACATTTAAAAGAACAGTAATAAAATGGTCATTGCTAAACTGTATCAAACAGAAACCATATTACAGAAGTTAGTGAGCTTCTGCCCACCCAGTAAGAGACCACATGAACAAGGAGAAATTCCATTAAAGTGCCCCATTCAAAGGCAATAAAAGGAAACACCTTCTTATTCAACATGTAATTATATTGTTGAGCGTTCTGCCACCAGACTGTTGCTGTCGCAAACACACGGTATCTTTGCTAGGCGGTGTTCATGCCTGTTTTCTTCTTCCTCCCACTCTATTTGGAAAGCAGTATTTTTAGTTTTCAGTTGTTTGAGCTTTTCACTGTGTGGGACAGGTATAAGCAAGTGAGAGAAGGGACCCCGCACAGTGTCGCAGACACGCTCCTCCGCACGTTCATATTCTGCAGCTGAATTAGGTTGATTTTCACTTGTGAGATTTTAGATTAGATTGTGTCATACAGAGGTTTTCCACGGTTTGTTAGCTCAAAATCTTTTCTTTGCAAAGCCTTAGTTCGATCTGTGGTGCAGAGTATACCTGCTCCGCAGAGTACAAGTAGTTTAAACACTTGGCCCTGATCATCAGTTGAGGCTATACACCTGCTGGCATTTCACGCAGTATTTCACACGCTCCGATAACACAGATCTCAGTCATACATCTCTTTATGATTCAAGGCAGCATTTGAATCACTGGTAGGTGCTTCAAAGTAATTTTTTTCCTCCCTTTTCCCTGTCCTTTCATAAAGTTCTAAAAACATGAACAAATCAAACTAGATTAATCGTACCAGGTTAAGAGATGGACTTAGCCATAGACAAAAGAAAAACTGAGAGCTGAGATTACACTCGCATTGTTCTTTTGTCTTGAGAAGGAAATAAATTCCTCTTTCTCTTTCCCCACTTGAAGGCCCGAAAAAAGAAAGCTATGCTATCAGCAATATCAAGGCCTAATAAAATGTGTGAAAAAACAGTTGTACCTTGAATTTTCTAACTTCAGTAAGATTAAATAGAGGAATTTAGTTAAATACTTTTCAATATGAAACATATTGAAAAATCCACAACAGTATTATTATTCCAGATTAATTTAACCTTATTTAAAATTTGTCAATCATTTAAGAACACATATGTAATATATAATCGTCAACCATTAACAGACTCAATTCTGAAACAAGATCTCAACTTACACACACATATTTGGTATTTCTAAAATATGTCTAATACATACAATATACATATGCATAAACTATACAAGTCAAAATAACCATTCAGTCCCGTCCCTTACATATGCTTTCAGTGAAAAGATACAAATTCTTGGCTTCTAAAGCAGCTGATCTAAAATACCCTACAAGAACACATTTCTAATAGTTGGAAGAAAACACTGAGGAGGTAAACAAGATTAAGGGGAAAGGGGAGGGTAGAGAAGTAAAATATTTGCCGGTTAGGTACAAATACTTTTGTACTGAACAAAAATAAATATTCAATCAGCCTATTATTTCTTTTGGGAATACTTTTTTGCACAGAGGAATGCAAGCTAGCATCCTTTATATGGCCATAAGAATCTTGCACATATCACCATAAAACAGGTTTAGTACAGGATACAGCAATCTCCCATGCAGTAACACAGTAAATAGAATACTTGAATACTGATTCTATTTGGTCTCCCTTCAAAGCAATACTTACTTTTACAAAAAGAAATAAAATAAAACAAATAATAAAAAAAAATAAAAATCAGAAGCCATCTGCCAAAGGAAGTACCTCAGACTAAAAGGCCTGTCTGTACTCACTATGTGCACATTGCTTTTTGTTTAGACAAAATAAAACCAGGATAAATTGTAATGTGTCTGCAGAAGGTTTTTCTATTTTTAACCAATACTGTCCTGCCAGTATCAATTCATCCAGATAGAGAATCCTTCATTAAAAATATAATTTATTTTGGTTGCTTTTCACTGTACCAAAGTGACATCTTTCCCAGCCACTGTCAAAGGCAATTAAGAACACGGAGCTTTTGAGAGTAAGTTTCAGCCATCATTCCCGTTGGCCTGCCTAAACAAAGTTTCCTTATAAAGGCTTGGGAAGCCAAATGGCATGAAAAGTATTATTCAGATACACGTATTATTGCAAAATTAACTGTTAAAAGTCTGCACATTCTCATAAAGGCACAGAAGCTACAAACCAGTGAGATATACTAAGGAACAAGACAAAACACTGGAACATCTCCAAAAAAAGGAAAAAGAGATGGATTTGTGTCCCTTTTCACCTGAAACTTAAAGGTGCTACAGTGTTTTACTAAAAAGCACAGCACTGAAGACGACTCAAGTAAGAGTTAACGATGTTTTACTCAGTTATACTGTACAAGATTTCTTGGGTATTTCTCCACATTTCTAGGTGTTCACTTGGAAAAAACCCATATACAAGCAAATAATGCTCAACTTAAAACACAGTTTGCCTTTGAATCATGGCTTATTTTTACAATAACTTTTAAATACTAGAGCATTTATATTTAAGCTGATTGTTGAAACAGTATGCTTTTCCCCACGTACAGCAGTCTGGTAGCTTCAGGACAATAGCTTCCATACTATCCCTCTCAGTCAACTGCTCTAGCTACAGACCAGTAGGTACCACCATTCTAGTCTAGACCAGTGCAGAAGACTTTGACCAATTTTGGATGCAGAATTTGAGTGGACAAGGCTCTGCGCTGTCAAACTGGCCCTGCTTTGAGCAGGGGTGGGAGTAGATCGGATGTTAGGAAAAATTTCTTCACAGGAGTTATCAAGCATTGGAGCAGGCTGCCCAGCAAAGTGTTGGAGTTACCATCCCTGGAGGTATTGAAAAGACAGGTAGACATGGTGCTGAGGGACATGGTTTAGTGGTGGTTTTGGCAGCATTAGGTTTATGGTTGGACTCGATCTTAGAGGTCTCTTCCAACCTACATGATTCTATGAGTCTATGAATTACCATAGTGTGTTTCATCACAGGATCCAAGAGTTTTCTACTGATAACTGCTGAGGTAAGCAGGGGGAGAAAAGGACTCTCCGTTCGCCAGTCCCCACCCCAATACTGACATGAAAAGGGTCAGAGCAGCAGAAAACAGTGGGAACATTACCGGTTCAGCTGGCTACCTTCAGACTCAAAACACACCTCAACTCAGCTTTACAGATTTGAAATTGCAGAAATGCAAACAGAAGTGACTCAAACATCAGTGGCCTAGACAGCAATTGCTGTACCCATCTGCCTAGCCCTACAGCATGGGAGCACTTCCAAAATTATCACTACAGCCACCTCAACCGGTTCTTCCCATCTTCTTTTAAGATGGGAAGATGCCCATATTTTCTTACATCTATTTCTGTCAACAAAGCTGGTTTTGGGAGGTACAATGTCCCTTCCTCAAACTTCCAGCCTTTTTTCCTGCTGCGTCTTTGCCTAATTCTTCCTACCCTAAGACCTTCCTAGGTATTCAGTCCATGATTTTGCTCCTCTACCTTCCTTCACTTCTTTTGTGGTCCAACATTTGTGTTGCTGTGTCCACACAGCTGTGCAGGGGTACCAGCAGGAGTCAGAGAATATGGCACCTGTGGCAACCAGACATTACATATTTTATTGAAACAAACTGTCTTACTTTATTAAGGTAAATCATGCTACGCTTCCACATCAGGAGAATATCATTAAATAATCAGTCACAATTAAAGATGGGCTTCAAAAAGTTTGGGAGGGGAGAGGAGGAAGAACTGAGGAAGTCCTGTCAATGTGCAGAACACAAGGTCTTGCTCAATTCCAGATCTACTGAGGCTCCTCCTCGGTATGCCAATTCAGGGCCTGAATTTGGGAAAAAGAATTTACTGTTTTGTACTTTAAAGGAAAGCTCTGAGACAAACTATGCTGCCTTTTTGTAATTTCTGATGTAATTAATAATCTGACTCATCTCGATATGGCTATACACCTTCCGCTGGCCATGCCCTGAGTGGCCTCATGGAATACGCAGTGCATTGCTGGGGTCATTTTTCACAGCGGCAAAGCTGGAACAAGCAGTTCCTACCTCTGGCCACTTGTACTGCCCTCTCCCCACCCCTCCTGGTAGCGTTAGGACAGCTTTATGGTACCATGAAGCAAACGGAGTTGGTTAAGCTAAAAATAGTCCATTCATCCTCCCCCTCCCTCCCCATTTTTGCCAGGTTATTTTTAAAACGGATCAGTTTTCTGCCCGTGTTCAACAGGCAGCTCAGCTCAGCTGGAAGGGGAAGGGAGGAGGAAGAGAAGATGCATCTCTGTCAGCCCAGGGGTGTAAGAGGGAATGCAGGGTGTCCTTCAGCCCACCCTGCCATGAAGACATAACATGACATTACAGACTGACATAGAGGTCTGCACAATCCCAGCACGAGCTGGTGTTTGCGAAGTCTCAAAAGGAGCACGTGCTATTCCTGCAGTTAGAAAGGAAAGGTTTGCATAATCTTAACCCTCATATCCCAGGAGCCAGAACTAATTCCATGCTTTTCTGATTTGACTTGGGGATTCTACACCGCCACAGCAGGACTTAGGAAATGGCTCTTCACTGTAACCTCGTTTGAGTGCTCATCTTTTGTTTGCATTACTCTGGCTCGCAAGATGACAGCTATCAAGTCAGATTACTGAATGCCACTCACAGTGACACATGCCAAAAGTAAACCATTAAGACCGTCTAAATAGCGGAGTTAGGCTTAATATGTAGGTTGCCAAGTTATTACATTAAGAAATAATTCTAGACAAATTCAGCAATTAAAAAAGTGCCAAATATCTTTTTTTAACTTTTTTTCTTTAAAAAACAGATGAATTCGTAAAATTCATTGGACTGATCAGATAAAAACTCTTTTGAATTCCTACAAAAACACCACATACCTAAAGCATAATGAATTTAGGCTGCCAAAGAAGAAGAAAAAAAAGGAGGGGGAGAATATAATAATTTAAAAAAAAAATAAAAATAATCCTCCTAACCCCCCTGTTCCTTCTGTGTGTTTATGAATCCTCCGGAAATACCATGGCAAACATTCCAGCTCTACAGCAGCGAGGCCATGTGACCCGAAGGCACAGTAAGGAACTTCTTTCCCAAGTTTCTTCATGGAACAGGAAAGTGATTTTTATTTTATTTTGTTAAACCAGGATCCAAGTCTAGGGAATCTCCAGGAAGTTTTCAGGAACACAGTTTTAAGACAGGGTGGTTTTTGATGTGTGTTTTTTGTTTTCATGTGTTGGTTGTTTTTTGGGTTTTTTGTTTTTAATTATTTGCTGCATTTCTATGCCTGCACACCTTATTTTTTATAATAAAAGACCAAAGTCTTAGACCTATACTCAGAGGGCATAAAATACAGTGTACTCTTTAAGGCACCACTAAAAACTATTTGCAATGTCCTCTAAATCTCCTATTAGAGTTACAATCGGTACTATTGTATTTCTTAATATAGCCAAGATCTTTTTCCCAGCAAAAATTATGGCACAGTTAAAACCTCTCCTCCTTTTAGTCTTCCAGTATGATTTCAGCCAAAACCATTAATGAAAGCACATGAAATGCACACGGGCTTTGCTAAACATTATGAAAAAGTACTCAAAATGTGAACTTGAATAACAACCTTCCATTTTTACAATCATGTGTAAGTACTTGGAAGTAATCGTTTAAAATGTAGGAGTATGGATGACTCATAATGTAATAGTTGAGTATCAGTTGAAATTTGTGTTTTGTCTTAAAACAAAATAGAAGAAAGCATCACCATACAAAAAGGAAAACAGTCCTGCAGTACAAAAGCACAGCAAAGCACAGGCACACATCACTAACTTGCTTTTGTAGCCATGTCAGAAATGCTTCTAATTATCAGAGGTAAAAGCGGGATGGCATTTCTGCTGGAAGCAAGTTTTACACTTTAGTCTTTCCTCTCCCCTCTCTTTCAGCCTATAAATATTAGTCTTACACATTTTTTTCCCCATACAGCTCTTGAAAAGGTTGAGTTTTTCAAGGCTGAGAGCAGACAGAAATGTTCATCAAGAAATGCCTTCAGGTCAACTGTCTGTAGCTCATCAAAGTGCAGCACTGAAAATATGGATGAGGATTATACGAGCATGGTAGAGCAGATTTAAACAAAAATAAAATCTATGTTCTGACAATCATTAACTTTTTTCCTGTTGGAAACGGGTTCAGTTATCATCAATGGACCCTTGGTGCTAATGGGCACAAGGGTACTGAGTCCTCCCCCCCTAATTTCAGCTCCATGCAAAACAACTACAAATACATGTAAGTGTGTTTAATGCTATTTCCCAATATAAGGAAATGCCATGGGGATATGATAAGGAGTGAAAGTGGAGATGACCCATATAACAGTGTAAGGAAAGGCAGCTAATTCACAATAAAATTAAGATGTAGACTGAATTCTTGAGAAGCTCTGAACTACACTAAAAATAAGGCAAAGATAAGATTCCTTATTGTTTTATAAAATAATTAAAATATCAAAAAAACCACTTCAAAACAAAAAGCAGCAACAGAACAAGTTTGCAAAGATTATTTTTCTTAAGGGGGGGAGGCAACAGAAACCCTGGAGTGCCCACTCTCTGTTTTTTTAATTCTGTACAACAGCTGGACATGAGCTATTGAATAAGTTATTGAAACGACTGTTCATTTCTACTCAGGGATTTCTACTTTGTTTATAATAAATGCACATTTATTGGCAGCAAGTAGAACATATTATTGCTCTGTTTTATAGCTCAAATGGCTCATGCAAGGAGTAATTTGTTTGTATTCTGTATCAAGATCAATATTGTACCAGGGATAGCCCAAGGAATGTTTATGCTGAGGGCTTTGCTTGCAGTGTTTTGTTGTTGCAATCAATTGACCAAACAGGACTGCTTCTTAAAACAACAAATAAACTTTGATGGTGACCACATCAGCTGTTAAAGCGTAACACATGATGCAGCAGTCTGGAAAATGACTGAAGGCCCACAAGTGTTTTTACTGCCTGGTGGTCCATAAAGCTTTCCTACCTGAGTATTTCCCACCGGCTTTTGTTCCTCTCGGTAGCTGGGGACTGGTTCCTCAATGCCCTCACATAACACGATCCATTTTCCTGCAGTAAAAATACAGACACATCACGCTTCCGTTCTCCTGCATAACACGGCAGCATTTGAAGAAGCTCACTGAACAGATCTGAAATGAATGAACAGCACTTAGGAGTCCCAGGACCAAGCCTGGAGGACCAGATCTGAGGCTGGGTTGGGGTTCCAGCCCAGCCCTGCCACCCCCAAGCCTTTGAGACTCACTCCAGCTGTTTGAGTCTTACAGGTTTTCTTGCCTGTAACAGCAAGATGAGGAAAAGATAAGAATTCTGTTGAGGTTTATATCAAAATTTGCTGAGCCAAATGGTAATTAATTTTTTTCTTTTTTTCAGTTAAAGGTCATGCTGAAGTCTCTTTTATTCTCTTTATAAAGGGTACTTGCTGACTGTTGTGAGCTAAGTGCCATTAAAAAAAATAAACCAAGCCCCAAACTCTGCTTAAGCAAATACAGCAAAATACCTCAAAACCACCATCCTGTCTGTAGCAAAACAAAGCAACTTTATGGATTATGTTGGCACTGCACTGTGACTTCTAGGAAGTGCTTTTTAATTATAAAGAAAGACTGCAAAGGGAGGCAGGGGAATGTTTACGGGCAGTATGTATTTTGTTACATGCTGTTTCAGCAGGCAGACAAGGTCTCCTTACAGAGACTAACTTCCAAATAACTTTCATGCAAAAGAATTTTCCATCAAACATGAAAAAGCAAGTATTACAGAAAAGAAAACTAAGGCACGCAGTTCAAGGCCAGTCCAGGTTCCTCCCCAAGGACCAGGTGTGGGAGCAGACGCTTAGATAACAACTCGTATGATGCAAAAGTCACAGGTGACTTAAAAATTGCAGAAGCAAAAGCACAAGTTATTACAAACAGCTTGTTAGTTGTATTCATTAGTTCTGCAGTCGCATTTATTCTGTTCACTGATAATTCACAAAGTATAAAAACATGTCTGAAAACTGTTCAAAACAGTCATCCCCCCCCAACACATACAGCGCACCAAGGGACACTCTGCTTCACACAGGAACTCTGCTGGTTTTCTTGTCTCACAATAAATGGCAATTTTAGAGAAGTTACATATTGACAGGCACCCTGGGTGAATGATTGGCTTTTAAGGCCTCATTGAACCGTGAATGTTTTCCCCCAGAACATATTTATTCTCATCCAGAAGTTTTCCCCAGTGCTTTGGTTCTGCTTATACAAGCCAGGAAAAACATGTTAATTGATTCAGATTTAGTATGTGTTAACATGACTTTCTCAGCTAATGCAGACTGGGTCCTTAATGAAGTTGGAATTAGTTATTTATCCAACTTCTAAGTTTGTTCCTCCGAAGGATAAACTTTTGTTCTGTCTGCCCCAGGAGCTGGGTACCATTCCAGGTGCAACGGGATGGGACTTCGGCAAATTGGGCTGTAGCATTTACTTGGCAGCTTAAACTTTACCTCTCACTTCTCTCTCCTGGACGCTCGTTTCCAGCCCTGCATTTGTGCAGCTGCACAGTGAGCTGGATCGGGGGAACTAATTTCCTTCAGCATGTCGTCTCGTAAACAGCTGTGCCAACAACACCGGGAGCGGGCACAGGGCAGGAGTGATCAGCCGGGAAGGCAGAGCGCAGGGACAAAGGTTGGTTAAACCAGCTGAAACTGCACGGCTGCAACACGCGACGCCAACACTCCGCTCCTTCCTCGGTGCTTCAGTTCTGCCCCTCTGGAAAACTGGCACCACGACTCCTACTTTGTTTTATAAAGCACCTCTTAAAAGGACTATCCCATTAACATTTTGGTGAATTCACATTACAGACCACCCACCCCTTTTGCAAATCAGGTCCAAGCTTATTGTAAGGACACTGGCACTGTCCCCACCCGCATCCGCTCCCTGGTTTCATCATGCGACCTGCTCAGGGGCTGCACCATCTCCCCCACGCCGCCCCAGCCGGCTCCCGTGCCCTCACGCCAGCCCCAGCCCTGCCGGCACACTTTGCAGGGTTCTGCTCTGAACTGGAATCGGCTTCTTAAAAATAAATAAATAAATAAATAAATTAGCTTTTTATTAAAGCCTGATCTGTTCTCTCATCCTATTGCTAGGAAGATCCCCACAACAGTCTCACTAGCACAGTTTGGAGGTAGCTGGGGAAGAAGAGAACTGGAAACACCTTAAACCCGGCATCAGCCACCCTTCCCAGGTGCGAAACCATGGCATCGCCTTGGCACAACTCCACCGCACAATCTCCACCCTTTTTGCCTTCATACCCGGTTCATGTCCCGTGAGGCAGCTGCAGGAGCGGACACTGGAAAGTACCCAGTCCTTCCCGCAAATACCCACCGGCGCCCGACAAGGCAGCTGCCGGTGTGAACTGGGGAAGAGCAAGGAGAGGAACCGGTGGCGCTCTGGCTGGCAAACATCTCCTGCTCTTCCAGATCCAGCAGAGTGAGCACAAAAACACGGGTTTTTTGGCCAAGTGCTTTTTTGCATCCTAGGCACTTTGTGTTAGATTATTTCTACAGTAATGCATATGTGGTGCATTACAAGCGCATAATAGACAAAACTCTTGCTCCAAGTAGATTACACTGTAAAAATCAATAGTGAAGGAGACAACCAACACACGCAGGGGAAGCTGCAGAAGTTGAGAGGAGGAAGGAAAGGCAACACAGCAGGGCTGCTAACTCTGGTGATTTTATCGTATCTCCTGCAATACTAGGAATTTTGCCTAAAGCCAGCTCTCCAAAGTCTCACCATCACATAAAAATTTCAGCTTTCAGACTTTTGTTTGTTTTAAAGGATGTATCTCTAGGCTTCCAAAGTTCAAAAGCAGAGCCGTAAAGGTGATTAAGGTGAACCCCAAAGACTCAAAAACTGGAAAAGAGGTACAAGAATCTCCAAAATTTGTTGTCTGTACATCATGGGCAAAACAATCTCAACTCAGGGAATTTTACTTAATTTTACTTTATTGCCAATTTATGCACTTTTAATTACTGTTTCAGGAGCTAAGGGGAAAAAAGGTGACTAAGTAGTTCAGCAAACACCGAGAGAAATTCTTTTCCTCCCTCTTCCCAAGGCTCAAACTTCAGTCCAACACCTTTTCTTCCCCACTTTTCTGAGCCTAACTTCCCTTGTTTCCACCATGCCTTGCACTGGGTCCATCCCCGCGCCTTTGGGGAGGCGACAGGCAGCGCAGGAGGGCTGCAGGCTGCGTGCGCAATGGTTTCTATCCACTCCTCCTTGCTTCTCATTCATCCTTCCGCTGCTCCATGTTGCTTCACTTGATTTCCCCTGTCCCAACCCAGACTCCTCCTCCACTGGTCCCAGTCCCCCAAGGATGTCCTCACTCCAGCCTGGGGCAGCCATGGTCCCTTGGGGGCATTCCTGAAGGGCAGCCCAGAGGATGCTCCCCAGTCCTGCAGCCCCTGCCACCAAACACAACAATTTAGGCCCAATATACCAGACAGTTCCAGTATTTTTCTTTTAACATGGTGCTCTGGTTCTTGGTGATTTTGCCAAGATGAATCGATGCAAAGGTCAATATACAGAAGGCAAATGCCCAGAGCAAACTGCATCATGGCAAGTCTTAAAATTAAAGCATATAAGAAACACTGAAGGAGGGAACTGGAAGAAATTAAACAGGGAAACAAAACAGAGTTCATCTTTAGGCCTCCTAAGTCTCAGCTGTATCATTTCAATGGAGTTAGGTCAAGCACAAACAACTTTCCCCGCTTTCACATCACGCCCTGGTCCCACCTGGTGGCCGCCAGCTTTTAGAGACAGGACTATTATAGATCTTTCTGGACTATTATATATTACAGATCTTCCTGGAGCCCCGTGTCTCTTCCTCAGCCTTATCCTTCAAGGAAAGCAAGAGGGACCCCAGGGTATCTTGTCTACAGCTCAGCACTCAGCATGTGCTGGACTTGCGTAACCAAGAGCAAAACCTTCAGTTTCCATACACAAAATACCACACACCCAAACAGAAATGAAGAGATAGCAAATACAAAACACTAAGAGAAATTCTTGGAAAACAGAAATACTGCAAAACCAGACAGCTAAGTATGCTGCACAATCTTCTTATGGAAATACAGAAGGCAGGTGCACTTCAGGGTATTATTCTACTTTCACAAGTTATTTCCAAGTTCCAGCATTATTCTCCTTGAACTGCAGAATATGTTCAAACTCAAAACTCCTGTAAAACCACAGCGTGTCGGCAATCCCTACTTCTCATTTATCCAGGGCTGTAACTGGGTCATAAGTGAAGAACACAAAGTGCTCCGCTTCCTAAATAAGCTTACTGGTCAACAAGGCTACCTCTGCTATGCGGCGAAAATCTACAAACTTCTACAGAGTGTTTAAATATTATATGCAGTCCTTGCTAGGTATCATAGCCCTCTATCAACTCAGGAGTTTTTAGAAACTTGGGCTTTTTTTAAATTCTAAAGCAACTCAAAATCAACACTAAGTGTATACCTGATGAGCGTCGGATGCTGTCCTCTGCCGAAAAAGGGCTAGTCTGCTAGTTTTATATGAAAGAGAAGCATAACATGTTGCTAAAGTAAGCAATGCAAAATAGGTAGGGGTTTTGGAGGGAAAAAAAGAGAGAGAAAGGGAGAAAGAGACTAAGCTCAAAGCAGGTTGGTGTGCTCCTTTCCTGGGCAGAGATGGGGTAAGGAAGGAGAGTAAAGTTGGGAAGAAAAGATCTCGGGGGAGGGAAGCAGGAGGACAGGGGGCAGAGGGACTGCAGCTTCAAACTGACAACTGTCAACTTTGCCTACACCTAAGACTTGGTCCTCAATAATCTTTATTAAAGTAAGAACCAAAAAGCACACGAACATATCACACCAAAATGCAGCAGCCACATGGCTGTAAAATACCAGCATTCATCTGATGGAACAGAAAGGATGAGTGCTCCTTCCAACCACAAGCAGCAGAAAGCTACCGAAAGCGGTCACACTGCACTGAACCCCCATGTTCCTCACCTGGCACCACCGAACGCATCCTCCTCCCTGCCTGGATGCACTCTGCCTGCCTGCCCCGGTGTCAGCCCCCGGCCTGCCTCCCACCGGGGCTCCCACTGCTCCTCAAAGCCCCACGGCATTGCTTCCCCACAGGGTTTGTTCCCAAAACAGGAGCAGGTTCTCGCAGGGCAGATGGCAGATGGCTGCGATGGTGAAGCTCACCGTGCTGAACGTCGCAGCCGCTTTGACGTGCCATCAGACCTGTGGTGGCTGTGTCACATTCCTGCAACCAGCCCTCCTGGGAGATTTTTCAGGCTCACCCTTTTAGGCAGAATGCCACCAGGGTAGAGCAAAAGAAGAAAGAATCGCAGTAGTAAGTATTTTAATTTTTCTCGTTTTTTTCCCCTATTTTTCACTGGGGTAAATGCAAAAGTTTACTTAGTCGCCATTTCCTCAATTAGTTTTTCTGATTTTTAACAAAAAAAAATAATCTACCTTTCATTTTCTTTCTCTGCATAAAAAGAAAATAAATCCATCTCAAACTTGTATTTCACATTATTTAAAAAAAAACACAACAAGAAACCCCAAAAAAACCCAAAACCAAACAAAAAAAAAAAAAAAAAAAAAAGGCAAAAAAATGTAACTGGAGTATACTTTTTCTCAGATGTAGGAAGCCATGAAGTTGTAATTTCCTCACTTTGAGATGGAAGGGAACGTTAGGGTTGTGTCACACCCTACATAAATAAGGCCTAAAAGCAGCAGTAAGCAATATCATGATCTTCGGTTTAGAACAACAACAACAAAATCCTTCGCTTCTCCCAACTTGTTCCACACACACACACACAAAAAAATCTCACTACTGGAAGAACCACTTTTCCAACCTGGCTCTCTTTTCCATGCTGCATGTGAACTTAAGACGGGCCCAGTGCACCTAAAGCCCCCAGGTGACCATCGCTGTTGTCCGTGTCCCTGCTCTCCTGCCACAACCCGGGAAACCCTCAAGTTCCCGGGGGAGGGCTGCCCCCTGCCTCCCTCCCAGCCAGATTTCGGGGGCTCCCAGCCCCACACCCCAGGTTTCAGGGGCTGCACACGAGTCAGTTGGCTGGATCAGGAGCTCCAGCACCAGGCGGGAGGAAGGGATTCCAGCAGGAACAGGGACATAGGACTGGGAGGACGGGCATGTCGGTGCATCCTTGCGAAGACACACGCCGCAGGTTTGCTGCGGAACGATAACCTGACGCAGGTGGCTTTGTCCTGAGCTGCAATGTGAAAGATTTGGTGTGCCGGCTCTGCCCAAGGGAGTCAGCCCAGGCGCAGCTCCGTGACCCCCAGCCAGGCTGCTCCTCCTCCGGCGCTTGCTCCAGCCTAACAGCGCCGCAGCCAGCAATAGCAAAAATCGGCCTGGGGGAGATGAATCCAAAACAATTAAGGTTTGCAATTCGTTATCATTTCACAAGTGACCAGCGTAGTAAGGGCTCCTACCTAGTCTGCAGCAGAGAGCGGCGCATTAGACTGCATCTGTTTGCAGCAGAGGAGCGAGTTGCCAACTCACAGGCGTAGGATAACGAGCCCTATTAATCTTGGCTTAAACTGAACCATTGTTCTGGAGATTGGACATCTCTTGTAAAATACCATTATTAGAGACCATTTGCCATCTATTTCCGTAGCAACTTTTTCAGTTTGTTTTGTTCTATTTTAGAAAAATTTTCCCCTTCCCTTTTCCTTATATCCTATTGTACTTACAGAGCCTTAAACAATAATCCACTCAAGCACAGCCATGGAAGTGGTTTGAAGGAACAAAGGCTGCTCCTGGCATAGCCCGTGCATCTGACTCTCGCTCCGTACAGCTGCCTGCATATCCTCTGCAGATTTGCAGAGCACCAGAAGCTACCGATCTCCCTCTGCTTCTCCTCTGTGCTGGACACAAAATAAACTGTAGGCAGGAGGAGTCTACTAAAATCATACTTGAAGCATCGACTAAGGGTGCAGGTGAGTCACAAGCATGTTCTGCAGCTAATATTGCTAAAGGAATAGGCAGGAGACAGCTGGCCTGAAAAGAAAGCGGTATGCGTGAACAAGACGAATTTTTTAAAAAAAAACAACAAAAACACTCCAGGGAGGCGGTGCTGTGGAAGCAGAGTGTTTCAGGCTCTGCTAAAGAAGATTATTGCCACATCTAGCAGTTAGCACCCACCCAAGTAGTGTGCCATCAACGTAATTCTCAAATGAGACTAGCAGAACAGCGAGACAGGATTAGACATGCTTGTTTTTAACCATTCATTTCTTTCTCTGGTGGAATACTATCAGCACAGCATTGGCATCAAAATTACTACCCTTCAAAATGCACAGCACACATTTTTAATTTTACATGTAGCTGTTATGTCATATGGGGTTATTTATTTTTTAATTTAAAGTGGTAAAACATATTTAATCTGTTTTGAGAAAAGAACAAATTGATTTAGCGAGCAGTTCAAGGCACTCCCTGGAGACGCTCAACCACACTCAGCAATCTGGATATAAGTTGAGACTTCACTAAAGTCATTTTAATTGTAGGTCGTAAGAAATGTCAAGATATAAACCACCAAGGAATACTAAAAATTAAGCCATCATCTCTGAGACTAACAAATGTCTTACATTTGGCAGTAGAATATTTTTTTAAAATCTTTATGGCATTACTACTTAAGCACAGTAGCAGAGCAAACAGCTTAGAGCTGCATGTAATACATGCGCATTATTTTTGCTGGGGGGGGGACACCAGAACCTATGTTAAGGGAAAAATAATGGGGTGAAAGAAACTTAAAACACTACACTTGTGATGGTGGTGGTGTATCTTTTCCACTTTGTTTCATTACACTAAACATCTTTTGTTTATAAATAAAGTTTTGTATCACCTTGGTTCAAAAGGTCTTCCCTAATACAGTATGAAACAGGGTTGCGTATACAGCAACACACATATGCAGAAAGGGAGCACAGAAGTGAAGGAAAACTTTAAAAACAAACAAAAACCCACAAAGCCTTAAACACTTTCAGAGCTTTGTGCCCAGGTTTTAGAAGGAAAAACTCATTTCTTCTTAGCTAAAAAGTACTTTTTAAACAGATTTTTTTTCATGTAGAAAATACCCCTTGACTTCTGTGCTGTAGTTTGGAGCCGGATCCCCCATCTACTAAAATCCTTTTGCAGAACTTAGCTGAAATCGCAAAAATTTTCCTTTATCCACTTGCCTCAAGTAACGATGACAAAAGAGGGCTCTGACCTTAGCAGCAGAAAGCAAAAACCCCTCCAGTTATAACTTCTTAAAACAGAGGAAGTTAAAAATTAGGCGCATTCATTTTCAAAACCAAAGAACAGTATCTAAGAGCTCTTTTACTGAAGTATCTAAATAAAACATATATAACCCATCTCCTTCTCCCACATTCTCCTATCTGAAATAAAGTTTAAAGGTCAGCAATGTGAAATCAGGGGCAGATTTTTTTTACCATCTCCGCCTAATAACCTTTTAAACTTGATCAATATACAACTTTCCATTCCTGCCATCATCTTCCACTCGTGGGAGTGGAGACAAGAAGGGCATTTCCCCCCATTTTAGTTAAACCAGAATGCAACTCACCAGTAAACAGGTATTTGGACAGAAAGCTGTTCAGGTGATGTGCTGAAGACCAACATTAAGGGAAACAAGCTCATTTGTGTCGGAGGGGAAAAAAAAAAAAAAAGTAATTTTAACATACTATATTGCTACCAGTCAACTCATTAATTAAAAATTACAAACACGAATTTCATTGGTCTTAGCCACAGTCCCTAGCAGGTGTGCCAAAACCTATGGATGCACACATCTCTCTCTAAATGTGAAGCGAGGCATTTCACGCAAGTTCAAATCTATCCACTGCCAAGTCCTTTTTCTTGACCACCTTCGCATCAGCTCACCGAGTACTACCATACTCTAACCACCTTCTCCTGTAAGATTAAACGCCGTGTAGGTGTGCATACACCCAGGCCTCCGTCCGCACGTGGTGCGGCGTGGGGCTGCCGCCTGCTCTGCCCGCGTGAGCCGTGCTGTCGCGCCGGGGAAGCCGGCGGCAGGAGAGCTGCAACACTGCGACCAAAGGAAGATGCAGGCAAACACAATTTCAGAGATCCAAGCCTTTTAACACAAATTAACATCACAGAAATAAAAGCACCAAAAGGAATAACAACTGCACAGATGCCTCAGAGGAGAAGTCGTATCTTGGGATTTAATAGCTAGGAGCAGTCTTCCCCCCATCGTCCCTCCAAGTCATTTGGCCGCAGTGATGAGCGCTCCTTGCTGTCTATCACACAAGCTGTTAGGCAGGTACTCCCAAACCGGCGGCCCTGGATCCTGGTTTTCTGGTCCCCTGGAGGGTGGCAGGGCAGGGTCCGGGGCCTCCCTCATGCCGAGCCCCGCCAGGCTGCCCACACTGAGACTCCAGGTCACCGGCAGCTCGGAGAGGCGGCCACGAGCAGGCAACGCTGCACAATTTGTGTTCCGTGTGGACATCTGAGCTGGAAAGACATTCATTTCAAAACAAGCTGAAGTTTGCCTCAGGATCTTCTAAGTTTTACTGTAGGCTGTTCTTAAACTCTTCCACTGATAGCATTTGTAAAACTCGGCTTAATCTTCTGTGACACTGGAAGAGGAAGGGAGAGACCCTAAACAAAACCCCAGCCCTGCCTCACCGACTTCGCTCCTCACATCCACATAAACATCCACTCGCTCCTCTTCTGTCCTCGAAAGCCCTCTCCCTCCAACACGCCAAAAGCTTTTAACCCGTGCTAACGCCCTCAGCACCCAGCCCCGGCTCCGAACGGGCACTGCTGTGGCAAAGCCGCTGCTCTGTAAGCGGTGAGCCCTGGAAAATCTTGCTCAGACACTTTGAGATGCGGCTGCCACTACGTCCACCGTGTCCCTCCGACGGAGCGGGGGCTCCCCACAGTGGAGCTGGCCGAGGGGGCTCGTATCCGCACCTCCATTTTACCTGTGCGCGGGGTGGTTCGGTCAAGGAAAGCGCATTTTCCTTAAGAAAGGGGACGGAGAATTTCAACAACCGAGGCAGAGGCAAATATTGCCTTCTGGCGGCTCCTCTCCGGGGGTGGGATGGACATCTGAGGAGGGGTGAATTAGAGGGAGAACAGCTGTTTGCTCAGTGAATGAGTCACAGGACTCAGCTATTAATTCTTCCTCCCAAGAGAATATGCCCCCATGCCAGCCCACCCACCATCCTGTAAAACAAACAAACATATAATGGAGGTCAGGGAGGGGGAGCTCAGTGAGAGGACAGGGAAAAAAGGGAAAAAAAATACCCAAGCATTTAATATTTACATAAGAATGAAATGTTTCATTAATTACATACAGAATCAATTTGCAGCTATTTTCCTTAAATTTCTCAGTCAAACCCACAGATTTGAAGCACTTTGAACTGTGCTGCGCCAGTAATTGTGGATGAATATTTTAGATCAGTCTTGAATCACTGTACTGCACACACCAAATGAACTAATAAGCTGCTCATGTGCGGACTACTAATGTATTTTCTTTCTTTCCTAGACAGATGGAGTGCAGCCTCAAAATCGGTTGAATTGGCTACTGGGAATCTTCAGAAAGGCTTAGAAAAATCTTTAGTTCTACTGTTTTATTAAAAATACCACTCAATAGCCTGCATGCATTAAAAAGGAGCCAAGAAGATGCAGAAAAACCCAAACAAGTTTAACAAAGATACGAAGGAAGAGTTGGACATTTCACATGACTATAGCAGCCTCCAGAGAGTGACAATGAATAGTGCGTTGTGAAATGTTATTGCAGGACTATCGAAAAGATGGACATCTTTGCCATCTATATGATATTTATCACAACGCATCCATTTGTAGGCAGTCATTTTAAATCACATATAGTGGCATATCAGTTCTGTAATCTGACAGATGTGTTCTAGTTTACAGAAGCATCTGTTGAGTCATCAGGAGATCAGAATAGTTAATTGCACTTTGGGGATGCTTTCAGAGATTAAAAGTTCCCTTATTTCAAGCAAATTTTAAGTGTCCTCATAGATTTTCAAAATTAACATATGCACCCACACTCCAGCAAAATTAATGTATGAAATGTAAAGAATAACTTCCCTGAGGGATTATTCTGTTTTCTTCCGCCTCCCGAACACCCTGCCTCGCACTGTGCTCAGCAACGTGGAACAGAAAACAAAGATACGATTTGAATCACGCCTAATTCTGAAACATAAACTACAATGTGGCCTACACTGGCTACATGCAGAAGAAGCTGCCTTCAGTCAAGAACTTTAAAAAAAAAAGTAACAGCTGAAAACTGCTAGATGATGTCTGCCATCTTTTTGGCAAAATCCTTACAATTATATTTCAGAAGCTTTTATTACTGTTTATTCTAGAAGAAATGCTGTACAGGCTGTATCTTTCACCACCATACGAGCATGAGACAAGCCAGGAGAACCACCCACAAGATGAAACATGGGCTGAATGACATTAAGCCACCCCTCTATCTGAAGTTGTACCAATGGCTTCTGACATGCAGCTAGGGACTGGAGGCAAGCAATCTCCATTCATGCACCTAATTATCCAAATACATGAATTAAAAAGATCAAAAAACCTTGTGGAAGACTCCTATGAGTTTTCAACATGTGTGAGCAGATTACGTCTTTCTCATGCTTCCAACCTGAATTTCCTCGCAACCTTCTGGCCTTCATAGCAGTGGGAGGATTAAGAAAATTTATTTCTTAGGAAGAAGGATCCATCATAGAAACATTGGTATAAAATAATATAGCAGTGGATTTTTTGCTTGGCTGGTGTTTTACCAAAAAACCAACACAATAAAATGAACCAACCAAAAAAAGTATAATCGACTGTTTCTCAGACGTGACTGAATCTGTCTGGTCTGCAGCAAACGAACCACAGGGTTCCCGTGATGAATTCAATGAACTACTTGATTTCACTCAAGAAGCAACCATAAAGCTGAAGTGGGAGTGCATAACCAAGAGCACCACACGTGACTACAGATACCGACACCGCATCTGGGTTTTGCTTCCTATAAATCCCAAAGCGACAGCAGACCTCAATCTAACTAGACCGTTATTCTTTAGTGGGAAGGAAATCAAACTTGAAGTGAGAGTGTAAAAGTTAAGACAAGCACCGCAATCATGACCACGTTTTAAAAAGGTCCCATACTTTTGAAGTTAGAGCATACTCCCTTGCTGCTAAAACGAATTGAGACTGCTGTCTCAGTTGCATTAAATTATTAGCTAATTAGCCCTGAGTGAGGACAACAGCGTGTTGATGCTGGCAAGCTGTGAAAAGAACACTTCAGCAAAGAAGATCAATAGCATTTTTGTCTGGCTTACAATAAGAAAACTGCTGGCCCAGGTTATGAGTTTAAGCCATTTTTCATTTGGCAGACAAGACAGCACTAGTGACAGATCAATACAGTGACTTTATGAGAGGCTGCTGCTCCTGCAGATGGCAGGACCATAAACAGGCATCATTTTTAAAGCCTGGAGCAATCCATTACTTAGATAGAAAGCACCTGACCTTTTATAATATTTAGACATTCCTACACAAAAAGGAAAATGAGAAAACAAAACAGAGGGAAAATCAGGAGGATTACCTGTCCTGTAAGACAGAAGGGAGTATTAGCTGTTTGAAAAGTCGGTATTTAAAGTAGCAAGCTTCTGTGCTATTTGAGAGATCACACTAAAGCCACGAGGTTGGCATCAACTACTTACCCCTTCAAAGAGAAAATGTTATTGTAATCAGTTTTTATTTAATGTAGTTTTCTTCTCTCTAGGTTATCTGGGATAACAAAAGAGCCTATTTATTAATCTTAAAAAAACCCAACACCACAAACTACCTCAGTGTGTCCTTAAAACATTAGCTGAGTCACTTTCACACCTGCAATTAGTAATCATTTCAGAGAATACAGTTACAAACGGGTGGTTATTTTTCCCATATTGCAATACACGAACTGTAGTATTTGCACGTAGGGTTTGTTATTCTGCAGCAGTATTAGGACTGCCTATGGCGTTCCACTATTTTAACAAAGGCAAAGGAAAACAAGAGAAAGGTTTTATAATTCTAGTACTTCTATGGTAAGACCTCTCATTGAAGAGAATGTGAACGATGGCACCTTAATAAATTATTCAGGCCAGATCTTCAGCTGAGGACATCTGGCCCTATATTTACTAAACTCTTCTTTTTACTCTAAACATGAAATAACCACAGGACATGGCATATTAATCATATAACCAGCTCTCCTTTGCCTCCCTGTCTGAGGTTGGTCTGTGTCAATTACTAGAGAAATAGCTGCTTAAGCAGGAAACTAATTTTACAAAAGCACATTGCATTCACAGGCTTTCATCAATACTTTTTGGTTGTTGCAAGTAACTAATTAACGTTAATGTCAACATAAAGGATAGAAAAAGGAGGAAGATATTAACGAGTGCAATATAAGAGCTGAGCTGGCTGCTGCTTCCCCATACAGTACTGCCATGCAACTGGCTTCCAGTCCATGCCTGAAAAATGAGTTATTATTAATTTGGTCACTAATTTCACCTTGCATGATGTAAGCAAACAGCACTACATTTTCCCCTTAACTAATGTCAATTATGCACAGCATTAGTTTAAAATACAGCAGGAATAGCACACAAACCAGAAGTCTTTTGACTGGGCTCCGCTCGTGCTAAGAATAACTTGGCATACATGTACACGCTGCTAAATCTGCCAACGATCTGCTGCTTTGCTCCAAAACTAACCCCCCTGTGCCTTCTACGAGATCATATATACATCAAGCTGTGTTAAAGCAGGAAAACTAGATACTGAATCCATTTTTAAAACAAATTGAATTTCTTTAAGCTCAAAGGCAAAGGATGGTTTCAACCATTTTGCATTTACAACCTCACCTCTTCTGAGCATGCACAAGGGCTCTTTATCCCCAGTCGCGCTTAGACATGCTGGCCACCACGCCTGCCAGCCGCCAACGCTTGGTTTCAACCCAGAGACTCTGCCAGCCTACCGCAAAATCACTGGCGCAAACACACAGAACAGCAGCCCACAATTCTGATTCGCAGGACACCAAATATCCTTAGAGATGATGCCCCTGTGATCAGGCTAAACGAGACATTACATAAACTCAATGGCTTATTTTTTGTCGTTTGTTTTCTGGTTTGTTTTTTTTTGGTTGGTTGTTTTTTTGTTTTGTTTGGTTGGCTTTTGTTTGTTTGTTTTTTAATAAGCTTACTAGGTTTTTGGTTGCAAACCCCCCCACATATTTGTAAAAAAGTAAAGAATTGAAGCACTCAGAAATAATTACTGGTGCTTCTTTTACAGTGCCTTAATGACACTGTTTCAATTTTAGGATAATCCAAAGCATTTCACTTGCGCCACAGCGTATGGATGCAGGTAGCGACCCCACGCTCGCTGTTCCAAAACACCGGCTCAGCCTCAGCACACCTGGGTCACACATCCCATTTCAGCTGACTGCCGCCTCCGCGAAGGGGACCGGGTCTCCCGGAGCTCGGCTGCATGGGCAGTAGCTAAAAGCAGTGTTGGGAGGAGGGATCAGCTAACCTGGCATCGGACCAGATGGAGCGTGTTAAAAATGGAGGTGAGAGCACCTTGCCAGAGTGAAGGGGAGGAGAGGCCCTCACTCTCAAGAAGCAGGAGGCCATGCTCCTCCTGCACCCAGAGTGATTATTTCTTGCTTTTTGGAGCAATGACTCCCTAGTATGGATCTTCTTCAGCAGTTCAGCCACTTTTATCCCACTTTTCCACTGAGCATACGCCTGTATTTCTGTTTCTTAGGGTTTTTTTTGTTCTTTTCCCCGCATCCTGTTGGATCTAAGTTCCAATACGCTATTTCCTTCTCAGCAAGGTCCTCACCACTTTGACTTTTTCTTAGCTTTCCTCTGTCCCTGGTAAGATCTAAACTACACCCTTCATCCCAGACCAGTCTCTGCAGGCTCCTGTTCTGTCCCTTCTTCAATCAAATTCCCTGGACTTTCTGTTTCAGTCAATTGGGACATTACCTGTTCTTACTGCTATTGTAACTATTAAAATGACATGATCCTTGTCTGAAGATAGCGCCATGTGAACAGCTTTATAAACTTCAACATCACCACCAATGAAGTAAGACCCCCCTGATGAGGGCCCGAGACTCCATTGAAGGCCCCATTTCTTGAAGAAATTGTACATAAGTGACAAATCCACAGATACAAATGACCATGCAGCAGCTTTGCTACTGTTCAAGAGGTTAATCAAGTTGAAGGGAAACAAAATGAAAGACAGGCTTCCAACACTACACCAAACTTCATTGTCGTTATGGTTCTAGACTCCAGATCAGCTACAAAAACCATGCACACCACCTTATTATCTATTTTTCTTCCCTAGCAAAATTTTGTTTGAAAAGCTATATCTTAACACTTGCTTCACATCCTTCCAAAAAAGAAAACCAGCTCTTTACTTTGTATTTTGGATATTGCATTCATATGAGATACACCTATTTCAACGTAGACTTTGCCACTGTAATAAAACAATAAACTATTAGTTGGATAGTAAAGGATTTGTAAAAGGCATCATCTCTTCACTACGTATAGTACCGTGATCATATCTAAGTGCGTGACGGTGACCAAAAGGCAAGATCACAACGCATACATTAATAACACAAACACGGAGACTAAAATAGCGCATTCGCATTACACATTGTTCGTACTAGCACCCACCAGAGCCAATCCTTTTGAGTGTAATAAAGTGAAGGTATTATAATTAGAGAGTTCATAATGCCACTTAATCAAGTGTGGAGCTGGAGCACAGTGGGTTGTATACCAAAGACAAAACCACATGAAGCAGTACAATGCCGAGTGCAAGAAAGGGCACACGTAGTCTTCAGGGAAAATAACAAGTTACTACAAAGCCATGTTTGTTTTCAAGTACTCAATCAAGAGAGTTTGCATACTAGGTAATTTTACAACATGAAAATAAGTCATTTCATAAACTGCAAATGAAATATGACCACAAAAATGTCTTTTGATTCTTAGACAGAAAACCCCAGATTTGAGTTCTCAATTTGTGAATTAATTTTTCATAGTTTTATTAGAAGAATTAATTATACTTCAACAATATTATAATTATTTTTCTACTAGTGCTTATTATTTTTAAAGTTCTTTACAATAACTAACCAGTTTCCATGACACCTCTAAAAGTCTCCATGTAGTGAGGCTGAGACAGGAGAATCCCGAGTGGAACAGCAAGGGCCAACTGCAATCAGGAGTGAAAATGAGGAGTTTTCCATAACCAGGCCATTTTGCTGGGCGTTCCGGTATCCCTGGAACACCTAACATGAGATGCTTCTCACAATCAAGATCAATGTTACAACAGCTCTTTCCCATGTCTCAAACCAGACTGGGAACTACCCTGATTCCCTCCCACGAAACAGAAAAATGTATGCTTTAAAAAAAAAAAAAAAAAAAAAAAAAGTAGTGGGAAATCACCCTCTCAAATGAGAGGGCTCAGACACTCGTTAACTCATTTTAGATAAGCCTCCTGATAAACCTGGCACATCTACCTGCCCAGGACTTGTGCCATTGGTTGGCAGGAGTGAACACACCACACAAGGAAGGACCCTAAGGACAACGGTTGCAGCTACTGCTCATTCCCCTTCAGACACACCAAAGAGCTCCAGTGTTACTCTCTACAGAAAGAGAGACCACTCCTGCCCTAAGTAGCCCTTGTTTTAACCACACCGTAAAATTTGTTGGAAAACATGAAAAATAGTTTCCATTTTATGTATGGAGAAACTTGCTTGACAAACACAGTAAGTCAGGAGCACAACGACTGAACATTCCCAGGAAAATACGTGGGATTTGAGGCATAAAGTGTTATGGTACAATTGTTATTTATTTCACAGTTGCAGCTAAGATACCCTACAGACCATAGCCTGATCTTGATTTAGGGCCTTCAGAGCCCAAATATGATTTTTCATTATAATACCTGAATAACAATAAATATACCTAATGTATGTATCCAAGTTACCGGGTAAGCGTAACTTAACACGGAGGTAACATCAGGAAAATTAAAGCGGAAAAATGATGCGGCAGCATAGAGCTTCAAAAATCACTCTCGGGCAAGCAAGCATCTTCAGACGGAAGTGTTATTTAAAGATTTGTTACGTATATAACAGCACATTCTCAAATGACTGCAGATCAAGAAATAAAAAGGTCTGAATTAAAACAGGGTCTGATTTAACACCCATTAAGGTTGCAAAAAAGATTCCCATTGGCCTTAGAGAGCGTCGAGTCGTACCCTAGGCACACTACTGTGCAAGTTCCCTGCGCCTTTCAGATTATTTGTATGACAGTTACACAGCCAGCTGTTCCCAAAATAGCAAGATACGACCTTCTGTCTGCCTGGATATCCTTTATGGACAGCAGCTCAACGCTCCTAATGGCTAAAAAAGGACTTTGCAAACCAGGAGTCAATTTTACCATAATCTGTAGAGTCCCACTCAACCTTTGCCATCGCCAGAGAAGCATTGTGATCGGGAGCCATTTATCTTACCTTATTCTCAGTTTTACAGACTGGTTTCTTCCTTCCCTGCCCATCATGCTTAAGGCCATTTTCATAATTGCAAGTCAAAAGGAAGAAAGTTGCAGAGATCACATGCTTTTATCACTTAACCCCCGAATAGCTCATTAATTTAAGAGCTTATACTGATTTTGCTGGGTCATTTACACACTTAAAATACTTGGGTGCTTAAGTTCTGTAGGAATGAGTGTCCCAAAACTGACTCTGTTATCACGGAGGGAAAACGAGATGTTTGCCATGTTTCCTCCTTTAAAGTAATAATTTACGTAAGATTTAGGAAAACTTTCCCCTCATCTGTACTCTAAAATTATTCCTTAAAACGTGGGAGAAGGCTCAATATGCGTAAGACAAGTACAAATTAAAGCACACCAAACACATGGCAGGACAAACAGTTTAATCCTCGCTCAACAAGATAAACACCATAATTCACAGCTTTGAAATGGATGAAATACAAGTCTATTCTTTATTCTTGGAGATAATGTTTGTCACCTTAATCTCCAATATGCTATTCTTCTGTAACTATGGGGTATATTCCCAGGTCAATCTGTGGGAGATTCAGGCAGACGATGTTAATCCTAGCGCAAACTTCAGGAACATGAATCAAGTCGAAGTGTTGCAGAACATTTTAGCCACAAGCAGTAGCTCCCATCAAACAGGAGATAGTCAAGATAAAAATCATGCTGTTCTAATATCCTTAGGGCTTTATCCTGCCAGCACTAACTGATAGTGTTGCTTATGAGAGATACTGGCAGAACAGAGCAACAGTAAGGACAAAAACATGTCTCAAATCCTTTATTGAAGTGGGTAATTTTAATGAACACTTCATCTCTACTGCTTTTGACTGAAACTGTGCCACGATATTAAACTGTTTAGATTCCCACCCGTTTCACTCTGCTTACATGCGCAGCGTTGATTCTGGAAACACCCCGCAGGACCATTTACACCAAAGAGTTTGTTTGCCGTACTGATTACAGACTTCAAACGCCACTAATGTCTGTGGGTCAGAAAGGCTGCAGCACTTTGGTTTTGAAAATCAAGGTTTTTAAGAGATGCAAACTGGCAAACTCAGAAATCAGCGCCCAAATCTAAACCTGGAGATCCTATTTCCTGTACTTTTAACAGAAAAATTTTGTTTTATTAGTTTCCATTGCTCTGTTAATTTCCATTTAAAATATTAGCCCTTTATTTGCACTATAGTTCCTTGTTAATGCTTCAGTCAAAGTGAAAACCAGGCACAGTTGTTTGATGTGGACTAAAACTGTTTAACATCCATTTCAAATAAATGGGTGTTACACACCTAAACCCATTGCATCACACCTACTTCATTTTTTTTTTTTTTCGGTCATTCTAATTTTTCCCTAAGGCAAGACACTAGAATAATCACTCTACCATTACATTTACTGACAATGACCCTCAGAAGGTGGTAACATTTTGATCCCATTTGATTACATTAGTCTAATAGATCCTAATGGAAACACAAGTAAAATCCTCTTTCTTATCACTCATTCTCATTAATTTTAGCAGTCACTATAACTTAACCGCTTAAAGGGCTTTAAAGCATACAGGGAATACAAACAAAAGAAAACTTGCGCTGCTTTTTCACTTACACCTTTAATCTTGTTCACTGAATTAATTTAGGGTAACCAAAAATGGAGTCCCAAGCGTCCCAAGACAGAGTTGTCACAGTGCCAGCGGGGTTAACACCGCTACGACACTGGCAGCGGGGCAGCAGCCCACGGGAGACAAGACCCGGGACTCTGTCCACCCAAGAGCTCGCAGTCTAAGCAAAATCAAATAGACGGGATGCAGCTGGAAGCCCATAAAAGAAAATAAATATGACTATTATTACCGATTTACTTCTTGCCGACACTGCAGAAGTATTGAGTGGTTAGGCGGGATTTGCGCAGAGCAAGCCGGGAAAGGGACATCTTATAAGGAAGTGTGTCCCATGGGCAGAAGGTGATGCCAGCAAAGGCGTGAAGACTGTCACGGGAGAAGCAGGTGGTCAGAGCATCAAGCCTCACACTGCAGAAGGAACAGCCTGCTGGCACGGGCGGTCACCCACAGGTGCTCACATCCACTCGCCCAAGATTGCTGCGGCAAGTGAAAGAGAAGTGCACAGCTCCGTTGGGTAGCTGTCACCTAGATTTCCCTACCTGATGCCGCCTTTAGAAAACAGAGGTCCTGACGTGAGAAATCAGAGTAGCCCACAAACGAGCCAACTGTGCTGAAATCTGGTTTGACTGCAGAGGTCAGGCCAGCTCATCAGCCAGCTGCTCTGCTCTGTAAGTGTAACGAGACACCCGCAGCTTGCTGCCCCTCCAGTGTAATTGCACATCTTGTTCTTTGTAATCATGCCTACCACTTAGACGCTGCTGCAGAGACATAACTAATCCTCACAGATCCCACTGAGAGGCAGGCAGAAAAGTATTACCGTCCCCATTTTACAGATGGAGGGAAATATATATTACCTACAGGAGTCAGTTAATGACTGGAATAACCTGATGCGCTTCCGCAGGCCTGGGAGGATCCAGCCTCACGCACGCCAGTGGCCACCTTGGCCAGCAGAGGTCAAATCGTTTGCCAAAAGCCATAGGGTGTTACTGTGAGACACAGGATGAAAAGTCTCACAGCACTGAAGCCAGCTTTGTTCTCAGGTCACCATACAAACCATACCCAGTAAATACCGGTGGTGGGTTGGTCTGGGTTTTTTTGGGGGAGGTGGATGTGGGTGGAGGTTTTTTTGTTGTTGTTTTGGGGTTGGTTTGTTTGTTTTTAAACCAACCCATATGGGATTCTAATTAAAAAGAAGCCCAAATAAAACTAAAACTTTTGCTACAGTCCCCCCAGGTGGAAAGAAAGAAACGCACCACAATTTATTTAATTATGAAAATAGCGGCTGCTGCGAGAAGAGAGACAGTTACTTACAAATAAAATGCTTAATATGTGGAAAACGGAGGACAGCGATGTACAAATGAGATTATGTACATACAGTAAATACAAGAAGGCAGTACGATATATTTTTCTGTCTTTTGTTATTAGGCTACAGATTATTCTCAAATGCCATGGGAGGTGGGAAAAAGCTTCAATAGTCGTTTTCTATTATTTTTAAGGTCTCAAAGTTAAAATCAAGCACACATAACTAGCTATTTCTGTGTTTAAAACCAC
Source organism: Burhinus oedicnemus (assembly GCA_008921705.1). NCBI lineage: Eukaryota > Metazoa > Chordata > Aves > Charadriiformes > Burhinidae > Burhinus > Burhinus oedicnemus. Next base: position 2,549,239 of record VFFE01008282.1, on the reverse strand, counting down.
AAATGATCAATAGTAATCAATCAGCCATCCAAACTTCCAAGACAATCATGAAATGATATTTGTTCTTTAAACTCTTCTGATACACTGAAATTATATTTTCCATCTTTCTTATGGATTTAGCATAAGGCAAAGTTTTAAATAAAATTATCATCATGAGGCCAAGAGCCAGGTTGGGGAATTGACCCCATTATGATGTTCAGATCCATTGCTATTGCTCAGTCCTTTTCCAGTGTACATTACCCATCAAAAGGGGAGTTACATAGCTTACAACCCTGTACTGAAGCAGCTTCTCATTAGCAGGAAACATTCACAAAGCCATTTTAAAATCACAGATTGATGTTTTAGCCAGGTCCGCAGACAGAAACATCAATACAATAGCTAACTAGATCAACTTTCCCCCCACACCATCTTCATGCTGCTATGAACTTTCCCATCCTTTGGTAACGTTCGCTTTTTTAACTCTCTGCTTTAACAAGAGGCAGCAATGTTATTTTTCATCATCCTAAAAGGAATCCTCTCTAACCATTTTAGACCTGGGTGGGAGCTGAAAGGGAGAGGTTTTACTTCAACAACTAAGCTATTTGCTCTCAATCTGAGCAGCCAGCTGTTTGTTCCGACCAGCCCTTCCTCTGGTCAGGCACCGGCTGGAGCAGCACATCTTCCTTTCTCAGTGAAGAACAGTTCAATACCTCCTTGTCTCATGTGTTTGTTAAAAAAAAAAAAAAAAAAAAAGGCATGGTGTTAGCTTGTTGGTTGCTTATTTTTAGGACCTCTGCTGAAGGACACACTACAATTTCATGGAGGGCACCACACTTTGCCTTATTTTCTGCTTGAAGATGCCAGCAGGATTCACTACTATTAAATAAGTTTGCTCTACCTATATGTCAAGAAAATATGGTTTTCTTCAGCTTTGGAAGTAGATACAAGATTAAATATACACCTTACATGACTGAACTTAGAAGACATGAAGGTGAATTATGTGACACTATATATCCCAAATCCAACATTAACATAAAAAAGAACTGGTTTAGATAATCAATCCAGCTTGTTTACTAAACCACCTGGCTAACAGCCAGAAGACAGCAATTTCAAGGGGTTTTATAGATTCACTCAGAAGAACAAAAATCCATTTTCTACAAGAGGACTCACAATTCACCAACTCCCAAAGTCAAAAGAAACACGGAGGAATTCTGCCTTTTTCCAACCTTCTGTTACACAGCTTTACAGTCAAAACACACATCTCAGAATAAATCAACTCGCCTGTTTACACTACCTCTCATGTTTCCACGTGCACAATTTGGCCATCAGTTTTTAGGGAATATGTAAATAGTTATTAACATCATGTAGTTTTTCAACTAGCAGGAGAAAATCCCAGATAAAATTACTCACCAAATGACCTTTATAGCACGCAAAATTAAGCAAGAATGTCTTGTAATGATCATATATGCTTTTTAAGAAACATTATTTCAAAAGGGATTTGCACAAACCACAAAGACACTCAACAGACAAATCCGAGGACAATCTCCAAACAATCTAATATCAAAGTGCATAAACATAAAACACTTCCAATGCATTTTAAGGCCTCAAAAATTACAATAGCAGTCCTCTAAGCTGACCTCTTCACTCCCACTAACAACCATTCAGTACTGCAGGGGTCTCTGAGCCATAGTGCAGTAGGGTCACTCCTGGATTATATAGCACATAAGAGATTTGATAAGCTTGTTACAGATATAAGTATACTATAGGCAATTAGAAGTCTACTAAGATGATGTAAGAAAAACAGTCAGAGAATGCTGTATTTTTGTTCTCTTTTACAACATGACAGTATTTGGGGGCTTTTTTAGTGAAAAAATTCTGACTTCTCATTGGAGGGCTGTAAACCAAATTCCAAATTCATCATTCGTTTCAGTGAGCAAAACTATTTTGGGCAAAAACTGGGGAGAGAAAAAAAAAAGGGACGGGGGAGGGGGGGTTTGGGCAAAAAACCCAACCCAAACCCACGTGGGTAACTTCAGACAGCCAGTACGCAACCAAACATCTTCCAGCTTCAGCTACCCCCTAACGACAGCGTTAGTTTTTGCGCTAGCGGACCCCGTCCAGCAGGGGAAGGGCCAGGCGTGGTGCGGGGTGCCAGGTGAAGGCAGCCCTGCGCGGAGCCCAGGCAGGGCAGGCAGGCACCCGGCCACAGCCTGCCGGGAGAACGGGACACAGCCCCCGGCCTCAGTTTCCCTGCCTGAAGCAACAGCATTTACCCACCTCGCACCAGAGCACCGAAAAGGTTAACTCGTGTGTGCAAAAGTGCTTTTAAAATGAAAGCGCGCTTTATTTCTCTCCTTTCAGCGATGGCAGTCATCCTCGCAGAAATCCGAGTGGCCGGGAGCTTCCTATTCGGGCAGTTATAAAAGTCACGGTTCTCTTGATAGCTCTGCGTGACCCACTTCTCCACCTCGAGCCTGCTGCAGTAGTATTTAAATGTCGAGGAGTTTATCAGTATATAACTGAAATTTTAAGGGGGGAAGCGTATTAGTGAGGACAGGAAGAGGCAAAATTTATGACACATAAAAGGCAGTGCTTATTCAGGTGAAATTTATTGTAGCCCATTTGAGTTAAAATATCACATATGTAGGAGACCTTAACGAGACCGTAACCCAGGCGGGCGCGGGGAGAAGACGGAGCAGAAAGCGTCTGCCCCTGCAGCCAGGCAGGCGGAGACGTAACCGGCTGCCGGTCTGGGCGCGTGCTCGGGGCCGGCATCAGCCGCGTAGAAACAAAGATCCCTACGGCCCTGGGAATTAATGGGAGGAAGTGAGTTGTGGAAACAAACCGGCAAAGGAAGACATATCAAAGGTTTCAGATCCATTCAATATTAGACATTGTGGGGTAAAGGCACGATGAATCACAGCTGATTAGCGCTAAGGCTAGCTGTTATTGCCTGTGTGCACAGCAAGTAGCAAGTCAGAAACCCAAACCCTGCGGGAAGCTTCAGGGGTTTCCAGGACGAAAATGTGAAAACAACCATTTCCATAGAAAGGGCTCTTCCGCAAATTGCTTAAACAAAGTAGTTTTAGTCCATTCCATCAGAGCGGCTGTGGAGGTTTCCATTTATCCTTCCTGTAACTGAGGCACGGCTACCCTGCTGCTTGTTTGCAGATGAAGGAGAAGGAGAACAGCGACTGGATTCCTGTTCAGCCCCATTAAACGTGTGGTGGTCTAAGCAGAGTGCAAGGACTCTGGCCACTGGCCCTTTGCGCTGAGGCTGCTAGTGACTCACTAGCCAAGACACATGTACGCACACACAACCTGCAGAAGACGCACTAAAAGCAGACTTGTGTCTCCTTTTCAGGGACTTCTTCCCACACTGCTGCCTCCGTCCCCTCTCGCCCACCCCTGACCAGCACAAGACCATACAAGGGCAGTTTGCGTTTGTAGCCTGCTGCTAGCATCGCTGTTTCAGAATTAAAAGCAGCAACATAAAAGACATCAGCCTAGCTCGTTTCACAAGTTTTAAATTCCTTCAAAACCATCTTTCCCTTGTAGGTCACTTTGCAAATACAACACAGCTATACACAGCGTTGGTTCAGTTCACCAATGCTGCTACTGCATGAAAAATTTCAAATACCAAATTAAGGAAGCCATGGTTCAATGCACCTATCATCAGCTGACTACGTCATCAAGAAGTACCATTGCTGAATATTTATTTCCTAGATTAAATCATGATAAAATATTTCTGGACAGCAAAATAGACACCTTTAGCACCAGTTAGCTAGGAAGCCTGAAGGCACTGTGACAAACAGATGTAGGAGCCGCTATTGGGGCAGTAATCCACACACGGTGCTACAGACAGCTGAAGCTTGGAGACCAGCACGGGCAATTGTCTTTGTGGTGACCACATCAACTGCTCTCCTGGTAAGGCTTCTCCCACAACTCACTCATCCAAAAAAAAAAAAAAATAGAAATAAAAAAAAAAATCTTCCTCTATTTCTTGTCTTTATTGAGAAAATAATTAAACCATAAGAAGTTATACCGATGCTAAAAGCTGGGCTGTAAATAAAGCAGGACATACGTTCCTGCAGAATGCTAGACAGATGGTCAGGGACAGACAAACATAACTCTTATTTCCTTCACTTTCAGCAAAGTCAAAGATTTTCAGAAAATCCATGAGGAGAAATATTAAATCAATACACAGAGTATGTTTGGCTTCTGTCCTTTTATGAGCCCCATACTTTATTAAAATTGTAAGCTGTTATTAACAGTGTTACTTTTGAAATAAGTAAATATGTGTGTTAGTCTTCAAACAGTAAACACGTAGCAAATTCATAAACCAAGAAATATATTTGTAACTAGCATAAAAAATTCTGGGGATGTATTTCTGGGCATCCAACACGAACTCTCACTTCAGAAAGACTCATTTTTCCATACGTACAACACACACACGATCACAGATATAGTCAGAGCCATGTCTAACACACGGGACAGCATTAGCAACAATGGGCAGAATTTAGGAAGTCTAGAAATGAATACAAAAAATGTAGTGTTGGCAGCTGAGCAGATAATAAGCCTTATTAAAATGTAAGTTAACAACAGCTAAACTGTATTTATACTTTCACATTACTGTTTTATGAAATATAGCACACACCTCCTGTACTGAAAACATGAACTTTTTGGAAAATAATGAAAATTCAGCTCAATGTCAATGAACATAGACAAAGTACAAGAAACAAGATGGCATAGCATGGGCAAATACTTTTAAAAAAATAAATAAATAATTCACCGTAATACCAGTTATAGTTGCTTTGAGTTATCATACCAAACACGTAATTTCACCGTGAGTTTCATTGTAAGCCGTATTTACATCTCCTGGAGTTTGGTGGTTATCTGAAAACTACTCCTTTTTCAGTTTTAAGGCACATTTGTAGTCTTTCTATTTGCAGTATCTAGAATATGTGCCCACCAAAGCCACAACAGCCAGTAGGCAGATGATGTTCCTCTAGACGTCTTTTCATGAAAAATTTCAATAGCTCGACTCGCTGCGTACAAACACCTTGCGTTGGCAGGACCGTCTGGTAAGCAGTGCTGCCTCTCTGAGCCTAGCCAAGCACTACAGGACCATTTCAAAACATTGACAAAGGGGCAAGGTAGCCAATTCCGTGGGCTTGGTGGCACTGCCCTGAGCTCTGTAGTAAAACAAACAGCTCATTACCGGACTTTGAATTTTTAGCATCCTTTTCAAAGTCTCACTCAAATAAGGAAGCGCCCCGAGATAAGCGAAGGAGCACACGCACACTGGCAAAAAGTAGAGGCTGTGATTTGTGCTAACGAGACAGAAATAGCAGCATGACCGAGACCCAAGTACACGATATGACACGTGCAGCTGTCTAAATAGCTCTGCTGTCGGTGTCGCTGCGTGCTAACGGCATTCCCTTCTGCTTGGCCTCGTCTCTCCACTTTACACAAGAGCTTAAAAATTCAGACGCTTCCAGCTCCACCTAGGCCGAACTACTCACTTAAACAAATAGGAAAAATAACCACACTACTAGTTAAGATCTCACTCACTTTGGAAAGGATTCAAGAAAACATGGATCATATGGCAAGAACCCAAGTATCTCTTATTTCTGGAGTATTAAAAAAAGTGTGACAAATTTTTATTTTCTTTCCATCCTTATGAAGGTCTTTTTCAAAGGAAAATAAGTAGGAAAGAAAAAACATTTACATGTCCTGTACAGCAGCAATTAATGTAATATTGTGAAAATACCAGCAGAGGAATCTCTAACTGTTTACATGTCATCTCCATAGGAAGATGTTTTACTGGAGAAACTACTTTCTGGTGATGTACTGCATGCATGTTGTGCATTTCTTTTATGTTTGAAACTCCCTAGAACAATTTCAAGCACATGAACACAAATTAGAAACATCCCCAATGATTTACCAGTCCAGCAGAGATATGCCATGGTGCTGTGAAGTCTCCTAATTTTACAAACCTCGCCTTAATTTCAAGGGAAGAGAAATAAGTTTTCTTTATTTTGAGATTTATACTCTAATTGTGTTGTAATCCCAGCATAATGTGCTGGATCCAGCACCACTGCCACTTCAGTTTCTTCCTCATAGCACCCATGCAACCAATAAGATATTAAGAGCTAAAAATATCAGCCAAAAGACCTTTCTTCTCTAAGCGATTATGTGTCCCTGCAACAGAATCTATTCCATGCCAGCAAAATCCAGATCAAACAATTTTAGCAGTTTTTTGGGGGCATAGGTATTTTGTGAATTCTGGATGCTGTCACATGAACTTGGACCCGGACATCAGTTTCAGATTCAAAACTGGAACAAACTTTTGGATAGAGGGAGGAAAAAACAGAGGAAAACAGGGAGGAAAACAGAAAAGCTTATTTGTGATTTAACTGTGGCCCAACAGTATTAGAAACTAGCTAAACACAGCAGAACACACACCACTTCTTTATTAACCAACAAGAAGGGAGCTAAAACAGAGAAGTATTTACCTACCTTGTTACCCTAAGACATTTTTAGTGAAATACGGGTATTTTCTGGGTCTGTCGCCTGCCAGATGGACTCTGCTGTGCAGAATGAAGAGAAGAGCTCACAGCCCAGGCACCAGCGATCAGAGAGTGAGGGCAATCAGACACTGAAGAGCATACCAGGCACTGCTGCACCTTCTCCTAACATGTCTAGATGGCCAACAGAAACTACCTTCTCACAACCAGTATCATTCCACGTGTAGTGAGGGCTCCTGTTCTCCTGTGGGCTTTAGTAGACGTAAAAGAAAATATAGATGATCAGCCTTGGACACTAGGACTTTTTACTAGCTTTAAACTCTCTTGAGAAAATATCATTCCCTCAAAGGAAATTAAACATAGACATCAAAAGCAATGCAGAAAAATCACTCACCGAAAGCAAGCATCTCTTTGCCAACATACCGATAAAGCACCAAATGCATTCAGAGCCAGAGAAATCTGGCAGGTTGAGGGTTTACAGAGACTTGGTTAAAAAAACCCTATACCTGGCTTAAAAGAGAACTACTCCATACAGGCACGTCATTAAAGACTGAGCCATTCTAGCTCAGACAATTAGAAAAAAAAAGAAAAAAAAAAGAAGTCATCTTTATGCCTGCCAGCCTAACATAAAGCTCAGAGCCCAAGATTTCTGCTTGGCTTTGGCTGCAGGAAGAGTTCACACCCCATGGAAGGGGATAGTCACTGTCACCTGCGCATCACCCCATTTGGGCTGCTGGCAGTGCCACCCACCCGGGCAGAAAGGCCAGGTGCGGGTGGAGAAAGGCAAGTTTGGTGGAAACGCTCAACATCTGTGCAAATTAATGAGTTCAATTTAATTACCTCCCAACAGAAAGATTAAACAGGGTGCAACTGGTGATATGAAATCGTCCTAATGGGTTCCACTGCCTGCATCCACCGCTCATCAAGTTCAATTGATTTTTAAACAGTGGAAATTCAAACAACTCCCATGAGAAACTAACACAATTCCCATCTCAATCAAATGCTTTGTAATAGTTACATATAAAATGTGATTTTTGAGGAGGAAGAGTCGATTATTTCTTTCCCTTTCATTCCTACAGGAGACTAGGCAAATTGATAGTATTATCAGAACAACGCTGGAATACTAGCACAAACTGAGGATGAAAAGCGCACAAGCATACTACGAACAGTATTTTGCAAATAACTCAAAACTGCATTTTTTAATAAAAGCAGTAGCTAAGTTTCTTGAGTGCTTAAAATAGCAGCACCATTAGGCTACTGTTATGCTCTTTATAATCCCAACCTTCCAGAAATAAATTTGCAAGTATGCGAATGCCCTGAAAGTAATTTAAGATAGCAATTAATTTATGTTTTATAGTATTTTCCCAAAGCAAAGATTTCAAATTTTGTTGCTAATTTTGAATATCCAACTGAGCCACTTCAAGTGTACCTGAATTCAGAATGTGCCACAAATCCTTTACATAGTTTCTACTTAGGCATGAACAATTTTTGAGCAAAAATCATTACTGAGTTCAAGAAGTCCTGATTTCAGCAAAAAAAAGACTGTGTATTTTAATTAAAAACAAAACAAAAAAACCAACCAAAAAGACCAATGTTGTACAACAACAACCCCCATCTTTTCACATGTATAGAATAAGATTTCTACATAAATATACAAAATATCGTACAACTTTTTGGAGACAGCTTTTTGCCATGACCTCTGAAGACAGACTCAACTTCGACTATTTCCACTTCATTTCATCAGAAAAAGATGTGAAAAATATGTATCTAGAGCTGAAAATATCTACCTAGAACTGAGATGCTGCCTGACAAGTCCTATCTCACAAGTGATTAATGGGCTGACAATTTGCCAAAAAAGGGTCCGTTTATCTGCTCGGTGGGCAAGCAAACATTTGCGAGGACAATTGGTATCTATGCAAGGCGGCCACAGACTGAGTGGTCATCAGGTGTTAAATAGCAACTGACATTTTAAATGAAATCCAAGGGCTGCCAGCATCAAAGGTTCACTGAACTGGAGCAACTGAAAGAACGGCAAAGGGAAAACGCAAACGAAATAGCTAGATGCCTCCTCAGTGGCAGTTCTGTCTGTTTAATTTTACTTCTGCTAATCAATACCATAACAATAAAGCATTTCCAATATTGGTTTTGTGTAATTCTTCTTCATTAAATCATACTTGCGTGAAAGGAAATCAAACTCGCACAGCTTTAGAGCGAGGCTCTATTCCAGGTGACATCAAAGACTAAAACTGGAGGGGGGGCAGGGGGGAGAAGAAAAAAACCACCCTGTGCAATGTTGTTAAATACCTAACAGGAGATGACAAATCAAATGGGAATTACTGTGGTAAAAACATAATTAAAAACTTGATTGAAGTTAAACAGAATTTACATAACACTGCAAATTAACTTTACGCTGAAAGTATTCACTGGGAAAGCAATAAAAAGGCATTTCATTAGTAATCTATATTTAAACAATATGTACAATAGAGCTGTTCTAATGAGAAACGTAGGGGTTTTAATAACAGCAGTTTCCAATGGCTGCCAAGAGACACCACTGTCACTGAGATTTCTGCACAGAAACAATCAATCTGTGGCAATGCCATGTGTGGATTGTAGCCGTGAGACCCAGCACAGGTTGGTGCTCTACAGCTTCTTCGTATCAATTAACTGCGTTGAAAACACCAGTACACAGCCCTGGGCTACCCATTTAGCACGGGCCTTCTGACTTCAAAGAAGTGAAGAAATAGCCCCATTTCAGCAGAACCAGGACTTCTGTTTTTCTTGAAGTTTTCTTTCTTAAAGAATGTATTGTTCTTACAGTTTTCAGGAACCCACATCTGTCGCTATGACATTTCATTCCCCGTCTCTTTAGGGACACAGACTATTTGCGACAGTGATGAAGAATCACATTGCAATCATTAACTAAGTTACATAACACAGTATTACTGGTAAAACAGTAATAATGAAAATAGTAATAACAGCACATTAAATACAAACTACCCAAATGCGTACCATTCACCTCCAAACACTAAAGTCAAAACACGCACATAAAAAATGCACTATTACAATCCCTGGGTGGAACCTTCCTACAACACATGATGAAGAACATAAATTCAGTTTACCCCAGATTTCAGAGGGAATCCAGAAAGATTCCATTCACTTAATGATTTATCACTTCTTCCTTATGTCAGACAAATATGTTTTGGTCTTTTTCAAGCCACAGATTCTTCACAAATTCTGTTGAAAGTTTAACAGGCTTGTGGCAACAAGCCTGCTTGGTCACCTTTTATAAACAATCCAGTCGTCTCCACAGGTCACCCAACCACAACCTTAAATCCATGTCATAAAATCAATGGGGTAGGTCTACACCGGTATTGTTTCCATATTTTTACTTTTCAAAACCAAGTGGCAAAGGCCATGACTTCAAACAAGGATTCAGCTGCCTTCAGGTGCAGGCAGCCACCCATTGCACTTTCTGACTAGAATTAGGTTTGCAACACTTTGATGGCAGCTTGGTGCCACCTCCACCTTTCCCTACTTAAAGCACTTCAGAAAGTCCATCCCAGGCAACAGTGACTCTGAAAGAAAAATAATCAGTCAAGTGACAAAACTTAATGAGAATCTTTGTTAACAAAAATGAAACACAAAGTTTCTTCTCACAGACTTCTTGACCCGACAGAAGTATTTTTATACCTCTCCCTTAGACATGTGCTGTGTGTTTTGGGTACTGTAAAGCAATATCTAGTAAAACAAAGTAAAACCAAAAGTGAGATTTGTTCTGTGTCTTGGAATGATAAACACAGACCTTCACAGGAAAATGGGCACTGGATACTATGAAACGATGGATGTTGAAACTGATGCTACCTTAATTAACACACGCCAGGATATTCAGAGCAAAAGACTTGACTTCTCTGGTTGACATGTTTCCAGCTTATATGAAAGGACTTATGTGAAATGGCTATAAGCCAAGCGATTTATTTCCCAAAGTGCCCCAAACGCAAGCCCGAAGAGCAGGAATCAAGGGGGATGCTCTGCAGACTATCCTGGAGCCTGTTGAATAAGGAGCTCTTCCGAGACTCAGGAAACAAGGATTGCAGGCTTTCTGCTTACCATGGGAACACTGCATTCACTGAGCGACTGTTGACAGGCACACCCCACAGTTCTGTGGATCTGTATTGTAGGAATCAATATTTTTATTTTTCTATACCATTAAAAAGAAAAATCTTTAAGCGATGTAAGTGTCTGAGATGTTTTCTCATCAAATTGAGTTTGTTTGGAGTTTTATGTCAGTAAGAAAGAAAACAAGCAAATGGTGTTTCATCCTGTTTTGGCTGCTGAACTGCATTAAAAAAAAATATATATACACAGAGATTAATTTCCTCACGTTTGTTGAAATTTGGTAGATAACATTTGCTGAATACTTGTAAATCGCCTCAGTTGTACTTTTTCTGTCCAAACCCCCACAAGTTCCAGAATTAGTTTTTTCTCTAAAACCTGTATTTACGTTTTTTTAAAAAAAAAGAACAAAAAGTGAAACAAACCAGAATACTCTATCTTGCCTAAGCACACGAATAGCAACGTCATCTCCACATGGGGATTTTTTGGAGTAGAAAGGAGAGGGCCAGCTTACAAAGCTGATGACACTTGCTAACCAATGCTAACTGTGATGAAAGGCAACCTCAAATGAAATACCATAAAGATAAGAGAACTAGCTGGAAGAGAACCCCATTGCATTTACTCTAACAGCCACTGGGAAAAAGTACACATGACATTATTCCAAGAACTGCGCTACTGGCCTAAATTGTCAAGTTACATGTTGCTCCTCTGCCAAAGATCGCATACAACCTCCAGATTTAAAATATTTCATGCAAATTGTCGCATCCAAAAAATATCTGACATGATGCATGTGAGATGTGCATATCATGCAGGTTTTCCATGGCATTGAACAAATTAAGGTCAGCTTCCTTCCCACCTCCCGAGACTTGCACCCATTCTGCTGTTACATGAAATTGCAGGAATTATCACAAGTTCCTTTAGAAGAGGGAGGGGGCCCCAGATCTGCTGAAGTAGATGGTAAGTCAGGCAAGATGTACAGCGAGTAGCCTGATAAACCTCACCAGACTCTCTCCTGGCGGAGCAGCTCCTCCCATGGGATCAGCTTGTTGTGCCAAGGATGGATTTCTCCAACTGGCAGAGAAGGGCGGCAGAAGGAGGCACATTGTCCTCGGGCTCACCCAGGAGCGATGAGCTCAGGAGAAAGGAATTGCCCCATCAGTTCCGAGAAGAGCATCGACACATCAGCAAGCAAGCTGCGCTCAGTGCTTTTCTTTTTTTAACACGCTGTATTTATACACAAGAGAATGCAGCTCACACGCAGTATTCACCCAGGTTGGAAAGACTATGCTTTCACCACAGAGGGCACAGAGAAGACAGGTGTTTCTAAAAGCCTTTTCTATGCTAGCCTTATTCTGCATCCTGAGGACAATACGCAGTCTAAAGGGGATGCTGGATTTTGGGGCAAAAGGACATGACTTGAGCTTGTAGTGGAAAAAAAAAAAAAATAAAAAAAAAATTGTGCTTCAGGAAAAACTACAGGCCCAGCCAAGACTGCAAGTCCATTGTGCTACGCACTGTGCAAACACACGAGCATGAAAAAATCTTTATTTCAAAAAGCTTGTAATTCAAGCAATAAAGAAAGGGAGACGATCCATAGCATTTTTTTCAGGCTACTTATAAAAATACAAATGCCCAGAATATACCAATAGATGGGCTTTTGTAAAGTTGTTGTAAGCTTTATATTTTTCTTTGGATAAGAGCTATCTAATTAATTATACTTAGGCTATTTGAAGAGAACTGTGACTTTACATACTTATGTTTCTAAAAGGGATATTGCAGGAAAACAGACAAGTGGGAAACTGAATATTCAAATACATTCTTAGGATTAATGAATATAAGTCATCGATGTGGCAGGGAAAGCTTCCCCAAAACCTCTAACATCTGTGCCACCCCACCATGCACAATGAAGGTCCATGCTCTTCTCCCCCTTCCAAGGGTGTGCCACACTGGCCGGCAGGTAACTGCAGTAAAGCCGTGAGCTCAGATCAGAGAACAGGATAGCTGTGGTGCGCAGTGACGCTAACTGCCAGCTCGAGCTTCTGCAGGGCCAAGACAGCCGTCTCTGTGCCACGGTACAGCTTATTTCTAAAGTTGGATCAGTCTACACCAAACCAGCTCAGCTGTATCTGTGCAGTGCTACGGTTTGAGGAACCCACAACAATTTATTGTCATTTAGATAATTATTCTCTCACCTGATGACCCCTCCCCCACCTGGGAAGGGGAAACAGAGCAAAACCAAGGAAACACGAGGGCTGAAATAGAAATAGATTTAATAGAATAAGACTAAATAATAAACATTAATAATACTAAAGAACCAGCATTGATCCTGATACCAATACAAAATACACAAGGATTTTACTCAGCCAGTCACGTCAGTAGGAAGCCGTGCACTCCCAGCAGTGGACAGCAAACGTCGGACACTGGGAGCGCTACAGTTTCAGGAGGAAGGGAAGGGCTCAGGGCTCCACCACCGGGGCAAGAAGTTCTCAGGATCACAGCCATCACAGAAGAGGGAGAACTCCTCAGCAAACTTTCTAATTTACATTGAATGTGACATTCATGGTATGAAATAACCCTGTTGGCCAGCTTGGGTCAAGTGCCCGGGTCTCGCTCCTCCTCATCCCTGCACCTGGCGAGCTCGAAAACACCGAGACTTTGAAACCGACACACCATAGTTGGCTATAAAGTAGATATTTTCACAAATTCAGACACTAGAGTCTTCTAAAAGTGCAGTTTTCCCAGGCATTAGAAGAGAAATTAGCCCTGTGTCACTGAAACCAGGACAGTGCAGGTATCCTAACAATCAGAAGTAAGCACGCCTTTCCCACGCATCAAATGCTCAAGACAGTCCTGTTGCATAATCGCAGTCTCCAAATTTGAGTCAACCAACAAAAAGCACTCAGTACCTGAGTTCATTCCAAGTGAAATCGATTAAGAAGAGACAAGCAACGTAACATTGCTTCCTTAAGCAAATGAACAAGAGGACACGATGGGCTAAGTCCTACAACTGTCACCTCCCTTGAGGTGTCCTTATTCAAGGTAACTGTTTCTTAACAAGGACAACGGAAATTCAGTTCCAAACTCTGTTGGAAAGTCTGTTTTCCAGATCAGGCCAGCAAACCCAAACAATTAAGAGAAGTCAGGTGTGCCCCAAACTTACTATTGGCACAAGTGTTGCCAAACACTCCGGCTTTCTGTTCTCTTTCCTCTATACTGGGAGAAAGAGAAAAGGAATGTAAAAACCTTTTACCATAAACATCTACCCATGCACTTGACCATCTGAAATGATCTGCAACCCGCATTATACCTGAGGAGGCCCCGTGACAGAAGAGCAGATTAGGGCATATTTATGACTTCAGCACACGCATTTTTTTATTATATTAAACCCATCCTACCCAAAATGACGACAGGGATAGCAGCACAACTTCTACAGGAGGATCTAGTACAGCTAGACCTGCAGGCATACAGCAGTAGCCACTACTGCAAATCTCTAAATAGAGAAGATAACAGCAGTCTGAAGAAGATAAAATGAACCAAGGTGTCATCCAGTGAACTGGGAAGAACCCAGAATACCAAGCACATCATACAAGTCCTCTGCTCTTACCGAGTCTGAGCACTGCTGCTGTCCTCTTACTCAGTTCAGCTCAAAGTAGTGAGCACCTCCAGCCACGTGCCAAGTCCTCTCAGCACCAAACGATTTCCAGAGGACCTCAGAGGAACCGCCCAGCACTCCGCAGGGCCCAAACTCGGTATCAGTATTGGTGCCTATCCATTCCCCATTTACCTTGCCTGCGGCTCAGTTCACACAACCGCTTCTCGTCACTGCCGGCAGCACTTCATGCAGCCAAAGTTCTCTGCAGACAGCTGCTGCTTGTGACTAACTCCACGCACGCACAAGGAGCAAGGTCAGGAGCCACCCTCATCTACATACAGCTGTCTTTACAAACAGTAAGTCTGAAGGCAAAGGTAAGCTTTCAAAAAATGTAGACAGTAGCAGAAATGAAAGTCTAGACTAAAGATACCCTTGAACTAGAATCCTCACCAAGACCAAGGGACCCTGCCCCGAAACACGGCCAGGCTCAGCATGGCATCCCAGAACGGAGTAAAAGCTTCCCTCTCCTCGTAATCCAAGAGCTCAGCAATACCACTGCAACACGGCAGCCATAGACACAATTTAGGTGGAAAACCAGAACATACATAAAAGTGCAAACCAAGTGGTTTTGTAATTTATTTGTAAGAAGAGGAAGAAGGCTTTACCTTCCAGCCACACAGCATTTAGCATTTAACACTACTTGTTTGTTTTGAGTCACTTGCCAGACGCTGTTGGCAAAACAAGCAAGTTGAAGACAAATGGATCTCGCACATTTTAGGGGGGGGGGGGGGGGGGGAGTTCTTCCAGTAAAAATGTAAGTTATGGGCTAGAAGTAGTGACAAAACCCAAAAACTGTTCCTTCAGAAGACACAGATCTGTATCTTTCTGCGCAGGTAATATGTATTTCCGTTTAGCGACGTGTTGCACAGCTAAGAATTCTTCATAAGTTGAGAAAAACTGATTTAACTTACTTGCCAGATTTTATTAAAGAAAAACAAAAAGTAATCTGTCATCTTTTAAACTGCTAGTCACTGTAAGAGGGAGAGGCCAGTATTTTTAGCTGAGCATACAAAGCTTTTGCTGTCTCTCTCCCCAATCCAGCCTCAGAATCATCTCACGCAACAGCCACCTCCAAAACTGTACTCTGACCTGCCATTAAGTTCTTCACTCATTATGAATTAGCTCTGAGACTTTTTTTTTTACTGACACTCTGTGTATATGTATGTACATGAGAGCATACAGGACCATACGAATATTGTGTGGATTTATTTTAAACAACACTTACAAATAAAAAAAGATGTTAATGACACAGCAGAAACCTCTTGTAAATGCTCTCTTCCCACTTCCAGCAAGCTTACTGGAAATAACATCAATTCAGCAGTCCTTGGGAAATGAGAGTGAGTTAGTACATGTTAGCTAATACAAAAGGTCTTCCACAAATCTAGTAATTATACTTAATTTCACATAGAAAGGTCATCATTAAATTCTTTACAGTTTTGTATTTTAACAGATTAATACTCCAGCAGTAATTTTCTTAATATAAGGAATAACACCACAACATTAATTACCTGCAAACAGCAACACTGCACAGATTTTAACAGGGTGCACTGGAAGCCATACAGTATTTTAACTAGTGCGCACACACTTGGGCCATTTTTAGATCATGTTATATATTTAAAATGAAAAAAAATATATCCATATCTAACCACCCCTTTTAGAACTCTAAGTCAAAATAAATGAGTTCTAGTTGAAAAGATGAATAATTTCCAATTGTGAGAAAAGAGGAAGCAAGGACTGTAACAGTGACACAGCCAGCTAGAGTATCGACACAACAGGGCAGTTTGCATAAAAACTGAGTCAAAAAACTCCTAAGAGGCATTACTACACAGTTGTAACATTGCAACAGAGCACCGTCATGATCTAGTAAGAGGGCCTCAAGTTTTAGTATGGCTGCGACAGAAGATGGGGCTATTTACCCCATAAAGATCCTGTTTTCCCCGGCTCTAATGTGCAGGCCAGGTTGACAAACCAGAACTGACAGAAACGCCACATGAGCCAAAGCAGACTGGGTGGCTACTACCAGATATACCACAAAAGGCTGGCTTGCTTATGAAAAAGGGAAGAAGAAGAAAAAAAAAAATAATTAAAAAGTGTTGGCATCATTGCTTAGACTTCAAAAAGTCCCACGCCATTAAAAGGCAAGGTGTAAGGGAATACCTGGAGATCCAAGGATGCAAGATTACTTTAAAGGAAAAAAGGGAAAAACCTATTGCCTCCCAATCTCAAGCGCAAGCGTTTCAAACTTTGACCCTCTGAGCTTACAAAGTTATACCCAGATCCATTTGCTCCTGTGTTTGCACTGACAGGCTGAAAAGAAGTAATTCCCTTCCCTCTCACTGGGCCTCGCGCTTAAATATTTAGAAGACCTGAAAAACGCATCCAACATCCACAAAATCATGCAACATTGATCTTGACCTTCTGGAAGCGGAGGAGAAAGTCTCCTAGCTGGTATACAAAGAGCAGACTGAAACGGCATCCCACCGCCATAGCGCTGCCGCAGTTGCCTTGTTCCTTATGAAGCGGTTATGGAACTGAATTTAAAAATAAGCACAATACATCAAGCAACTGCTAGCAATGGTTTAATTTTCATGCAGGACAATAATAATAAAAAAAATAAAATACTGATTTCATTTTTTCCAGTTGCACAACCGTTGAATGGAAGGAAGCCTGGGCCCCAGCAGGAGACACATTGTCTTGCTGCCCCCCGCGAGGGCTGGAGGTGCAGAAGGTGCCGTGGGCCAGGGGTGAGGGGAGAAGGCTTTGGGGAATGGGGAGAGGAACATGGCTTTCTCAGTCCAGATAGGTTTACCACACTGAGTTCAGGCCTGGGTGGCACAGCTGCAAGTGATAAATGCCAAGGCGAGTGGCATCCCCTCAGGGCTGCCAAATTCCAGGCGATTGGAGCCAGCGGCATCCGGCTCCCTGGTGGGTGCCTGGGCAGAGGCGCAGCAGCGGGGAAGAGCTTGCTCGAGGGGAGAGAGGGCAGGGAGGGGAGGAGTGCTGCTTTATGGCAGTATGCTAAATCAATTGCATTTTTTATTTCCACTGCTGAATATTATTACGCTCTCTCCACGGCTTTCATGAATGTTTGCCTTGCACCATAATGTATTTGCCAGAAATCAATAGTCTCTTACCCTTGCAAACTAGTAGCCCATGTCACCACCCTTCCAGCTTGCAGATCAACTAGCGCTGCCCACTGCATCCAGAACAGGAAAACTGGTTTCTTACTTGTCGCGTTTCATACAAATCTTCAGCTAGGAAAGCGGAGATAAATACACCTATTTCAAGGCAGCTGCCAACAGCTTTTAAATCAAAGCCGGTGTCTTAAAATATGCTTTTCCATTGAGCAAGTATGGAGGGACCATTACGGGCCCTCATTAAAGAAACAGCTCATACCAGGAATATAAGTATTTTGAATTGCCTCATCAGGATGTGCTAGGGATGGTTTACCCTCAAGAGAATTGGAAGGAAGGGAAAGATGCTCTTACACAATTCAAAGGACAGTAGCAAAAATTACTATTCTAAATATAAGTAATATAGAGAGGACTAATTGTGAAAGGTGCTGTACATTCATGTAATGGTTTTAAATATGACAATTTTTTAGCTCACACGAGGGGAAAAAAGAGCAGAAGAGACACCATGCCTGTAATTAAAACACAAAAAAAGTCACAGTACTCCACGTCTCATAGCTTTTTCCACAAACTCCCTTTCTTCCTCTATCAGTCCTCTGCTGAATCATCCAAATTCCAGTCTCCAGCCTTTGCTCCAAAGCTCAAGCCAAGTTCTCTCAAAATTCTCGTTCCAATTTTTAAAAAGAGCTTATAATTGTTTCCTTCTTTGCTACAGAACCTCCAAAAGCAGGAATAACCTTTTTAGGTAACATCTGTGTATCCCTTTAGCCTCCATATTCTTTTCAATTTCACTTTTGCTTAAAAATTTTCTCTGCTGCAAAGGGGTTAACAGCTATATTTTCACCTTCTCTAACTTATCTTGATTTACTGTTTATCCTCCTATTCTGGATCTCCCAGTGGGCAGTATATGAAATGGTTTTCTGCCCCTGCGAGCCCCATCCCAACTCGTCTGCAACTGTGGGGGTTGCATGAAGGAGCTCCACCATGGCTGGCTTTCAGAGCTTCAGACTGCTCCCTCTGACTCTTACCAAAATAATAATTCGGCATCCAGGAGATGGTGCCTCAGGGGCTGCCAGAAAAGCTTCAGCAAGAAGGACTCGCTCACCACCCCAAATAGACAGTATCTGCTGTGGAAAATGGCAGCCCTTCCTGGGAAGCATGAGACTGCAGGAGGTTCCCTACCCTACATGTGCAAGTAAATCCCTTTATCTTCCCATTGACATGGATTATATATTTTAGCATAAGTTCCTATGACTACATCAACAGGTGCTAAAAAACCCAAAACTTGAAATAGTCGAGAAGTCCACATGCAGTAGTGTAGGGGTTTCTTTCCTCTCTGCTGCACTGAACAAACGAACCGAGTGTGGATTTTATATGCAACTTCACCTAAGTAGTGCAGCCACAGAACTTTTATTGGAGATGAGCTATAGCTCCTGCATGCAGGGCTGCGTGTGCCCTCAGCTGCCTTGCTGAAGAACACCTGCCCTGAAGCCAGTACAGAGGTGACCGTACCCACCATGCTCAGTGACCACGTCCCCTCCCCCAGAGCATCACTGAGCTAGAGAAGAACCCATCACCCCGTGCTCTTGCCCAGCTCTGCCATAGGTTAGAAGTCCATCTGTTTCCAGGATTGCCGTTTCCTGTGAGCCACCTCTGAGCACCAAGGGTGAATTGTAACCTTGCCACTGCCCCAGGTGGGCATGCGAGAGGAAGCACCCACTTGCTGCTCATGTGAGCAGCCCCCCACACTCCCCCAAAGGGACCCTCTGTTACTGTCGAATACTCTTCTGCAAACGGGCAACTGACAATTTCCACTCTGTTAGGACTAGTAAATTTTATGTTCGGAATGCCGGGTTGGTGAAAAGAAAATAACAGGCTTGTCATGAAGAGCCCAGGGTTGGTAGTGCCAAACAGCGAACCGGGAAGCTGATTCGAGCAGAGCTGGATCCGTCAGCCCGGGCTCAGATTATACCACTGCAAAGCCATAAAACTGCTTCTGTCGGGGAGAGCCATCATTCAAATGACAGCCTGAGATAAACCACAATCTGATGACTGTCACAGTCCCTTTGACACCAACACTTACCATCTCCTAGTGTTTACAGACTAATCAGTTTAGCCTTCCCAACTGGCTGCATAGGAGGCAGCTGCTCATCACGGCTTGCATTTTCTCAAAGCCTCCCAGAGCAGACACTCAGGGCTCTAATTTCCTCCGCTCCTCTGGTTCAGACTGCCCAAAAGGAGGAAGAAAAAAAAAAAAACCAACAAAAAGACGACATTCATTTTCACAATTCCTGTGTTGCAGAGAATCCTTACTCATTTCTAGTGAATGTTCAGATTTGATTAGCTATTTTCAAAGAACAGCCTTTCATATAAACCTCAAAGTTAACAGTTACTACGGTAACAATTCTGGTTTTGATTTTTTTTTTTGTTTTGTTTTTTAATTAAACAAGGTATTTCAAAAATACTTATATTACCGAATTTTAGAAAGGTTTTCTCAGGCACTGAAGTTGATATACTTGTAATATACACAGCCTCTTGTTTTATTTCTAACTTTTTTGTCACAAATAAATTATATAAATAGGCTTGTTTGATTGCTCAGAGCATCCAGCATTAAGTACTGGGGCATAGCTTTAGGCATAATTGTACTACTGAATTCATCAGCTGCCTAATCATCATTCATTTTGCATCTATTTCTGCTAATTAAAAAGAGAAAAACTCCTATCAACTTTTACATAAATACTGTATTTGTTCTCCACAAAGACGCAAGGCTAATTTACCAGCGATTAACTGATTATCTAATTTTATAGCTGTCAGTCCGCAAGGACCAGCGCCCAGAGCCACCAGGAGAGGAAACGAAGAGGGCCAAGCTAAGTCGGTGGCCCCTTACCTGCTGTCACCCACACTTGTCTGACTTGGGACAGCAAGGGTAACGGTGCAGCCCATGGGCTCTGCTGGCCCCACCGCTGCTGGGGGTAAAGGACAGGTCCTCGGTGGAAAACCTCTCTTCGCTTCTGTGAGCGCTCAGCCAGGCAGTAAATGACCCAGCGGGAGAGCAGAAACCTGCTGGCCTCAAAAAAAATCTGGCAGGGGCACCACACAGAGGGAGAGCTGAGGGGCGGCTGTGCAGCCCCTCGAGCCCCTCTGCCGCAAGCTGGAAATTAACTTCAGCCTGTTCCCTCTGCCCTCCTCCCTTCACCTGAAGTCCAGTATCATGCAGACTGCAACAGCATCCCCTCTGCTTAGGCCCCCACTAACACCAAAATCTTTTGCTTTCAAAGAACAGCTGCCAGCATTTAAAGATTTAGCCTTTTCCGAGGAGGAAACCCAGCCAGCCCTCTCAGAGGGAAGAACTGCCGCAGGTACCACTGATGCCTCCAGGCAGGCGTGCCGTGCTGAGAGCAGAACCCAACCGCATCCCCACCGACTGCGCGGACCCCCAGGGTGAGCAGAGACCATGTGAGCCGCAGCACACGAGAGGTGATGCAGAGCATCCCTACAAAGAGCAGCTTTTTTTATTTTCCTCATATCCCAATTATATTTAAGTTGAGGAAGGTAACTTTAACCTGTGCAATTTTAATGTATTTTCACCAATTTCGGCGCATAGCTGTTGGTAACCTTGTCCTGGTTCCAGAGGTACATGCGGCACAAGTAGCTCTTAAAGCAAGAATGCGCAAAGGTGACACTTCCAACATTAGTTTTGCAGGCAAGTGCTGTTTAGCTCTCCATAAATTTTCTATTAGATCATTAATTAGAGAAATTACCACTCCCAAACCCTCCACTCCCCACAGGTGACAGCAGGATAGGCAAATTAGTTCCACAGTCAGGGATAGGCATTTAAGATCATTATGGCACCTTGGGTTTTTGTCACTACATATTTCAAAAGCAAAAGAGGAAAAACCAGCATAGTCATACTCACTTTTGAATACAGATGAGGAATCACTTTTAAATATTCCTTTGTTGACCAAACTTAGTAACACCCTCAAATGGGAGAGGAGGTGGGAGAGAGAATATGTTTCAGCTACGCAGAGACATGAAGTCATATGCTTTTTTTTTTAAATAAACTGGACAGAAAGAGGTAACTGAGTATTTGGTGAGGTGCAAGAGACACTCATTTCACTATCAGCCTGATTCCCAGACTGAAAACTACACTCTGTACACAGAGTAATATGTTGCAGCACATATACCAGAGCTTTAGGTGTCTATTTTTTGAAAAACTTTTTATTGCCCTGGTTACATAGTTCTTTCTTTTGAGAAACTCCAGTGCAAGAATCTAGACTTGGCCTATCAGAAGAACTGATTCAACTTTCACATCCACTCCGCCTTATCATCCTTCCTGCAACAGAGACTCTGCCACAGGACTGGCAAATTATTTTGGACCTCTGCTTTTCTCTCCCAAAGCTCCAAAACCTTTCTCTTGCTATTTGACTGAAAGCAATTCCCATCCCCGGAACAACACACACACAAAGCCTGCTCCCAGCACTCGACCAGGAGAGCACGTCCTGGGACGCAGCACGTTAGCACCATGCCTGGGGCACAGTTGCATGGCTATCACCAGATATGGTTATCGCATGATAGGGGACCAAACCACATTATGATCATACAACTGTATCCTGTTTCATGACCAGTATTGAGTCATGACATATAATCCTCTACTAATTTTGAAGGCGTTACAGAATCTGCCCCAATTGAAGTTTTCGTAACGATGCGCTAAATTACCCCCTTAGAAATACAATAGCGACAAAACAAATCATGTGGATAACAGAGCTGAGAGGATGATGTTATTTGAGGAGTGGGGAAAAAAAGGATTTAACATAAAAAGAGAATCCTACAAAGAACTGCATGTATAGACAACACTAACTTGATGCACCAGAAAAGGTGCAACTCAGCATAACTCTCTGAGGAGCATCTGCCTAACAGTGCATGAAGTTAAGCATAAGCATGAATGCATCCTTAGTGCACTAAGGAGAGAACACTATTTACAACAGCAATTTATTGTTCCATAGTTAATACAGTTGCTGAAAAAAGTTTCACCCCGATAAGGAATAAAATCCACTGACACCCCTCCTGTACATGAATACCAAAACCACTGAAAAGCACAGCACTAATTCTGAACTTGATTAAAATATGGAATAAAGCAGCATGCTATTTATAAAAGCCAACTCCTTTGCCTCCACTTGATACAGAAAGCACTCAATGGAACTTTAAATATGCAAAATTAATTGAAAAGAAAAGATTTTGGCAGCTACCATTTATTTAACACTGCACTGAAATGTGTTCAAAAAGACTGCAGAAGAATTAAGTACAAGTTTTCATTAATATTTACAGAAAAGACAAGCCACAAACACTTTAGACAGTATGTATTTACAAAACACAGTACATTTAGCTGACCATATAGCCCAACTAAGGATAGATTATAATCTTACTGTAAGACTTGAATACTAGATAAAATCTTAGATATCAATTTTTTCCAAAAAAACCACTCCTAGAGGATATAGAAACAGTCTCAGTAAGTTTATGGCTGAAGGAATAATGGCTGAATTCTCATCAAGTGAGAGCAGATTGCGTATAGATTTCAAATCAGATTTTCTCCACACAATTTATTCTACAAAAGTTCAGTGCATTTTTGAAACTTTAATCTAGAGACATAAAACAACAACAGACGCTTTACTTCATCAGCTACAGCCACGTGCTGCATTTAAAAGATGCTGATTTATCTGATGAGTGGGATATACGCATTTGCTCAAGTGGTTATACCACTTCATGCTGATTTGTGGGTTGCAGAGCTGTGCGGAGGTGCTGGACCGAAGCACAGGAGGAATGGCTTTGGTACATGGATCAACGGCACTGCAGTGTTCAGGGTTCAACGATTTCTTTCTAAATTTTAAAGCTAAGTCAATGAAGGGTCTGGATGCAGAGAACGGGGACGTCAGGCTGTAGCTCTGCCATACATTATTACAAAAGTTACAGCATGCTTTTGCACCTGCAGTACTCATCTGCAAAACAAAAGCAATGAAACCATCGAATATTCTTTCCAACTTATTTTGATAGTAAACACTCCAGGCAAAGGGAGTTCCTGGATACTAATATGGCCCCTAGAATGACAAAGGAACCTCAAAGCTGCTGGAATAAAAACCACAATGGCAAACCTAAGATTGTTTACAGCAAAACTGCCTGAAAGATTGGCTTTACTGCCTTCTGGATTAGCTAAAATTTCTATTTCTAACTGGAAGCAATTTGAAAAGGTATGAAGTGAATATATTTTATCATCAAGCGTCAACTCAGACCCTAATTTCCAATCCCAGTATTAAATACTGTGTCAGTGACCTGAACCAGAAAACACGAATTTGTGATAACAGAATAATATAAAATTTTAAATTTTAAGTTTTTGCTGTTCCTCTTATCACAAGTGTTGTAATAATGGCTACTTTTAAAAGAACGAAACTGTCAGTAAGAAGATACACGCTTATTGATGGTGTTAAAATTATATTTTAGAATTATAATGTGAGATATCTGAATATATGCATAGCTGATCAGAAGTCATAATATTCATGAACATTTTATTATGGTATTCCTTAATGGAAATAATTTCTATTTAATACCATTGTACAATTACAAATTGTGTAATAGTATTGTTAGATATTTTAATAGAGGGAAAAGAACAATTTGAACCTCAAGATTTTTTGCAGTAACATTTCATGCCACAGCATATTTCTTAATATCCTCATTTTACTACAATTACAATGTTAAAACTATAGAGCTCCCCAACAGTCATGTGAAATCCGAAAACTGTAAAAGGAATAAAACACATATTGAATATTTAAAAAGTTTTCCTCTCGTTGCTACAGAAAAGTGAAACACGTACAGAACTGGAGTGTCTACCTCTTCTCATTCACTAAGCAATCTTTTACACCTCTCCCATCAACTCCTCCTCAGAGGCACTGACTGGATCTTCTTTGGGATGTTCAATTTGTTAAAGAAATCACTGATGGACTGAGGCCAGTGGCAAAATTCCTACAGCAACTTAATGGGGCCAGAAATTTGATTCTTAACATGCATAATCTCCTCTCTTAACTTTTTAAGTGGCAAAGTCATTCCCAAGTGTCAACTTCTTTTCAAAAGCAGTTCACACCCTCCCACCCCAGCAGCAAAAGAGCTCACCACGTGCAATCACGTATGGTGTTCAAACCTCCCCGCTATTTGAAATCCAACAACTAATAGTCACCATGGAACTGGTAGCATTTTTGACAAGGCAACATTGCCGAAGCGCATTATCAACTCAGATTTCATAATCCTTTGAAATGCATGCCTGGATTGTGAAAGAAAGACAGCCATCACACATCCAGACGTTTTCATGTCTCCAAAAGCTGTACCTCACAGTATATTTGGAATCCTTTACATTTAGTGGGAGAAAGCAATTCAAGAGATGAGGGGAATAACAAGGATTAACATGTACACTCTTTACTTAAATGGACTGAGGCCCTGCGAGGGTTTTTTGCAGCAATTAGTTGCAGCCTACAAAAGGCACAGACATCAATACCGCATCTTCGCATTCTCCTTGCCAAACCAGACACCGTACTCTGATCTCTTCACTTCTCAGTCGAGTTCGCTTCCAAACATATCCCCTGCCACGCACGCACACAGAGGGCACACGCATGTAGCCCCATTCCTGTACCACAGCAGGTCGGGGAAGGGTAGTTGCCAGTCTGGGACTTGGCTGCTTCCGAGCACGTCCAGCCAAGGGGGCTCATTCCCGAACCTAGCCTGTGAAGAGCCCAGTTTGTAGCAGATGGACATAAAAGGTCCCTGCATGAGGCTGCTTTTCAGTCTGCCCGCCGGCCTCAGCAAGCCGCCGCTCAGTGCTCCTTCCAAGCTGACGACATAAAGCTGCACGGGGCAGGAATAATCCCCTCCCGCAGATCCCTGCATCCATCTTTTCTTACGGACACCACCTCCGCAGTGAAGGAGAGCCCTGTGGCAGCTGCGGACCTGCAGGGAGGTTTCCTTCATGCAGCGAGGAAGGGCCATAGACGGCACCACATGCGACTTGGCTTCTCCCTCGAACCGCACAAGGGGGAAACTGAGAGAGCCCTCGGACACCCGTGGACCAGGCAGTCCTGCTCCTTGAGGCCTCTCCATGCCTCGGGCAGATGGCAAAACCAGCTTCCAGGCTGCAGGTGCAGAAGCAGCAAGCCAGGGCTCTCCAGACGCTCAGCAGACACCTAACATCCCTGAGCGGACGTCATGCTCTGACTGACTGTGTGTGCCCACGACCCTGCGTGTGCCTCCCCCGGGGCTCGCACTGCCATCCTCGGCGGCGTTCAGCTCCGCTGGTCGGCGATCCTGCTGCCCCTCGTTAATACAAGTCATCAGCGGGTGATCAGTGACCACAGACGCCCCGCTCTTCGGTGGGAAGAGAAAGTGCAAGTACTGAGCCAGACAAGCCAAATCAGGCAAATCAGCTGAACTCCACTGGCAACTTACAATAACCTGCCTGCCTCTGGAAGGGATTTGGGAGCATTCGGAGGACTCCTGCCACAGACAGGCTGTGGGGAAGGTGATATGCAGGAGGAAGAGTGCTGTGCAAAGTGCGTTTCTCCATGTCCTCATCAGTGCTTCACTCTCCTGCAGTCTTCACTTTGTGGTACGGCCAACCCTGCCTCTGAGGACCGTAACACGCATATGGGAAAATACAGAGAATGTGTACAGCAAAACTCCTGTCCTAATACCACATGCAAAATCAAGCTGAAAGAGTGAGGTTTTTGCAAATGAGACAATCGGATGGCTCACTGCTGTCCTCAAAGCGCGTCCCACTCCTGGCTGTGCTCTTCTGCTGCCAACGTGGTGTTGGCTCTGGCACTCAACAGACTACAGAAACCTATTCACTTTAACTCAGCAAAGAACCAACTCAGGAGGTCTCCTGGTTTGAGGTAAAACAGAACCAATTTTCTGTTCAGTAATTTAACTTTTTAGCTAGGCCTCTTCTAACTGCTGAAATTTAACAGCACGTTGTGCAGAAACTGTTCACTCTCAGAGTGATAAGACCCATGTTTATAGCTGATGCCAAGGAACGGTATGCAGAGAGGCTCTTGCTTATCCTTATTGCTATGGCAACCAAGGGCAGCCAACTTTGGTATTTGCCCCGTTGGAGGGTCGGAAGTGGAAAAGCATAGAGGGGTCACACCTGCAGGGAGGAGCAGACAGGACAGGTGACCCAAAAACTGACCAGCAAGGGTATTCCATCCCATCTGCCTCATGCTCAGCATAAAAGCTGAGGGATCAAAGGATCAGCCCTCTTTCTTCAGTGGCTAGCATCTCAGAACTCTGTTCGTCTGCCTTTGATCCTGCTCCTGAATCCAGATCCGGAATCCAGTTTCTGTCCATCACTGAGTCCAGTCTGGGACCTCCCCAGTGCCAGCTGGTGACGTGACTGTCATCCTGGGAGCTTGATATGGTTTTGTATATATTTCATTATTTCCTTTTTCTTATTTTATTACTAATATTTCAGTAAAGCAGTTTAGTTCCTTCTAAACTCATAAGTCTCTTTCTCTCTCTTCCCCCTCTCCTTGGAGAGAGAGGTGGGGGAGAGCATCTGTCATTCACCTCCGTGGCCAGTCCGGCCCAAACCACAGTTAAGTGGGGTTTTTGACAGTTTAGAGAGCTGATTCAGCTAAATACCTACCCAGTAAGAGTTAAGGGTGAGTAGCTGAACACTTACTCAACTAAAAGAGCCTACTCAAGGGATGCAGTGGAAACACAGGGGCAGGAGTTCAGCCTGCCCCTTAGCTGGTGGCCAAGTTACGTTGCTTCAGTTGTCTTACAAAACTTCACTCCTAAGCGCTTAAGAGATCACCGTCCCACAACTCTTTGCCCTGAGCTGAAGTACTTCCACTACCCAAAATATAAATGACTGAAATGATGTAGGTTTGCTGCCCTTACCTGTCCATCCTACACCTCTCCTGAAAGCCCAGATCTGTATTAGAACATTAACTAAAGTGTTTATGTATCACCTTTCACAATAGTACCCTATTTTTAATCACATAAAATGACTGACTTATAATAAAGCAGACCACATTTTCCCCAGCATTAGTATGTTCTTTTGCAGTTCTTTTAACCTCTTAACTCTTCTCCTGTAGATCAATACACTTAGAATAGCTAAAGCCTTTTTGTACCTGATATTTCCCAACCTGCAGTTCTCAAACTGTCAAATTCTGCCCATTTCCTTTGCTGAAATGGCTGACACATCTCAGCTGTTCTCTTCTACACTTTTTTTTTTTTTCTTTTTTTCAAATAACAGCCTAACCAAATTGGCCAGAAACTTGCTCTTCACGTC
Organism: Burhinus oedicnemus; assembly: GCA_008921705.1. Taxonomy (NCBI): domain Eukaryota; kingdom Metazoa; phylum Chordata; class Aves; order Charadriiformes; family Burhinidae; genus Burhinus; species Burhinus oedicnemus. The sequence continues at coordinate 2,521,504 of VFFE01008282.1, read as the reverse complement.
TCATAGATCACCACACAGTCTTCTTTTCTGGGTATTCAGACCGCAAAGGGGGATTGAACAAAAGTCTCCCGCCATATCCTCACGTTAATCCTTATGGGATTTTAATTCCTCTGTGTACATTCAAGGTGGTACTCTCAGGAACCCCATGTAGACAGTGGGGGCATGAGAAAAAGAGAAATTATCACAAAAATCAGACCAAAACTCACATCTTCTGTAAACTTCCCTATGCTTTTATGTTCTTGCATTTGAACTTTATGATGTGGAATAAAATCAGAAAAACATTTTCCTTCTGGTAAGGATATAATCCTTTACATTTACTCTCAGAAGAAAAGCAAATCTTTCAAAAGCAAATACTTGAAATAACAAAAGGTGGCATTCTGACAGGCAGTCTAATGATTTTTAAAATTCTGTGGTATTCCAACAAATATTTAGTTGAGCACAATTACCAATTTCAACAGTCCACTGCTAATCTTCCTATGCTTCCACGATTATAGCTTTTCCTTGTACAACATACAACATTGCATGTCTTACTGCCAGTGACAGATTGTCTGTACCTAGAGTTTCCAGTACGGGTACACCAGGCTTCGAAAATATAGTCAGGCTCAGAAAATATAGCACATAAAAAACTCAGAGCATAAAAAGTTTGACATGTGGATAATCGATAGTAGACAGAAAGCAATGGCCAAAAGCAGCACAGGCCGTTGCCAGAAGGCATACGGCAGCCCTACTGCCACTGCGGCAACTCTCCACACGGGCTAAATAAGAATAGTAGTGTCAAGAGGAAGAGCAGGCAAGGTGGGAAGTTTTCCAGAACCAGATTTACAATCCATCTATTTAAATACACCTTGCGTAAGAGTAGAGAAAAAGGGGTCAGTACGGGGACAATTCTCTGCCAGAAACAGAATGTAAAAATACAGCAGACAGCTTGAACATTAAGTACAATTAACACACCGTTATAGGAAAGAATCCTTGCTTTTTCAATACCTGTGTTTTTTTGATTTTTCTAGAAACCTATAGTTCATTTCCTCACCTCTGCCCCGGAAAGCGCTATAAAAAGTGTAGTAGGGAAGGGCGGGCGGGGGGGGACCCCACACCACCCCAAAAAAGAGAGGGCAGTCTGCGATGCACCAGTTATTCTGACTCCGAGTGTACAGAAGGTAAGCGGCGGGGTCAGGCTGTGAGCGGGAGCTGGCGAGCCCCACCACCCAGAGCCGGGCTTTCGGGCAGGTCTGGTGATGATCGCACCCTGGCTGATGGGGCACTGCTGACCCCAGCAAGGTTATTCTCACCGACACTGCGAGTGCTGCTCTTTTTCCCTGTCATCTTGAGAGCTCACAGTCTCTCATGGGTACCACCAAATTTCCAGGTTTTTTCTAACTAAAAGCCAGGCCCTAATGGAAAAGTCTTAGAGAAGCCAGCAAGAAAGGTGGGGAACAGCCATGGCTGCCCTCATCAGCCACAAAATTAGTGTCTCCCGAGTCTCTCCCAGTGCTATTCATCAACTGTGCATTTTTTTTTTTTCCACAGGGCTGTGAAAAAATCAATGAGATTTGTGCTGCAAACTGATCATTATGACAGGGAAAGCTCTGCAATGAAATTGATTTGTTTAAGTCTAACACCACTACTTACACTCCCCCACAACTTTGGGGGGCAGACCCTCAAGATCTCACACAAAAAGGTATGAGGGTTAAACCTCCTTGCTATGCTAACTAAATGAGTCTTTTTTGTAAAAAAAAAAAAAAAAAAAAAAAAATTGGCTTCAGAGCAGTTAAAATGAAGGCAAGGCAGCAGAGACATGGAGTGCAAAATGCTTCAGTAAATGAATGAAACCAGATTAATACATTTTATAAATTACATGCAGCAGCAAAGATTAAAGATTCTGATCTGTCCCCTGTGTTTTGTCCTCATTTCACCTTCTCACAAGCATAGCACGTGACTAGCAATATTTCCATAAAAATCTCAAACACTAAATAGGAAGAGTCTAACATGAATACGAAAGAGAGAACCAGAATGAGGCACAAAAAAAAAGCTAGCTGTCATTTTAACTCGTAACTATTAGTTAAGTGGCTCCTCCCAAAAGAAATCCACCCTGAAGTAAGTGCCTTGGTGGGTTTAGCAGATGCACCAGACAGAGCACTGGAGAAGGAGTCGAGAGCTGTTTTCTGTCCTCGATGCTTCCGTTTTCGGTGTGACTTAGGACAAACCATGTCTCTTGTGATGAGTGCCTGCTTCTCCTTCCACAACTGTCGACTCAAACTATTAAGTTTTGGAGCACAGGCTGCTCGTTGCTTTGAATGAGCAGAGTGATTACCATAGTGGGGGTCCACCCTCAGGTGAAGATTAAGCACTGTTGTAATACCGCTAGTAATGAATGAACTACAAGGGGGTCTTGTCATCTACAGCACTGGAGCTGTGATCTACCCTTCATACAACAAAGTACTCGGGTCTCAGCTTTTTGAGGGAAACAACACATAGGTACCAGAACTCCATGGCTTTTAGTATCTCTATTTATATGGGCATCAAACAGCAGACACCAACTAAGAGCACAGACACATTCCAGCATTTGGAAGCAGGAGTGTACACAGATGGAAGAGTTGCACGCGATTAACAGATACAGCATGCATCTGAATGGCATCTACCTAGTTGACTCACAGGAACAAACAAGTGCAAGTCCAGATACATATGCAATTATAAGTACAAAAATCCTCAAAACATCACACAAGAATCAGCCATTCATTTTACCCTCTTCCACTAACTATATTCCTAAATCTCCTCAAATTCTAACCTGAAGCAACAGAAACTTTACTACATAATAAGACATTGTGTTACAGTTAAATAATGATAGTTATTATTTACACAATAATAGTCAAAAAAACCCCAAAAAAACAAACAAACAAACAAAACCTAACATACACACAAACAAAACCCACCCAGTTTCATTAGGTTAAACGATCTTGTCACACAAGCTTTGCTTCCACTACCATTAAGTAAGGAGATTCGGAACATATTTCAGTAACAAGGTGACCAAGCCCACCATAATGGTTTGCTTTGCTCTCAATCTCTTTAGCAGCCCTCCATTCTGGGTCCATTTGTAGTTATTCTTAGAGAAAAAGCACAAAATAAAACCAGAAGAGTGGCTATCACATGACACAAATGTCTTTACTATCATTTTTTTCCTCCTATTACCATACTAGTAGAGCTCAAAGATCGCGCCCACCACTCCTCAAACATCAGGAATATGTTGTGCAAATGTCATCAAGTGAAGAAGAGAGTTCAATTTCCCCAAGAGATACTTCCACAAGAGAAAATGATAGACTTCATAACAAGTTTGCAATGCAAATAAGCATGTTAAAAGCCTTAATGGTATGACTCAACACCATTCTAAGTGGGCAAAAGTGTTCCGTTATGTCCCATTGCTAATTTCTTTTTAAACATTAATTATACTCTAGTGAGAGGATTTCTGTGTCTGCAAGCAGGTATCAGTGGCCTGTTGAAATAATCATGCTGCAGTACATTTCTTCATAAAAACAGAGGAATTCCTGTTCTATGAAGACCATATTCATTGGTACAAATGCATATGTATACACATGAATAAACAAAACATATCATACATAGCCTCTTTGGTCAAGAAATTCAGGAACAAAAGTTACAGACGTGCAAGACTAATTTCTGTGTTATACGTTTTTTTCAGAAGCAACTGGATTAGTGGACCCCTATGCAAGAAGATTGTTCATTTTCATGGTGAGCTTTTAAGCATACTTAATAAAAAGAAGGTTTAAATACTGTGTTTGCAGCAGGTAAGAGTCATAGCAAGCAGCTTGGTGCCTACAGCTCAAGAACAGACTATAATGAGGAACAGAGTGCAAACACAGCTGAGCCTCAGAGGAAATGGAAGGAGTTTCTCAGGGACAGACAGGACTGCACAGAGTTTTATGCAACTCAGAGATTCGTCGAGTTGGATAAAAATCTGCTCTCAGGTTAAGACCCACCTGCAGAAATACAGCAGAAAACAGCAAGCTGCTCATAAACGGTTCATTTCCATTTTTCTTATCTAGCTGCTTTGCATTTTTTCTATTTAAAAAGTTAATTATTCCAGTACTTATTCAAATAAAATCTCGCTTTCAGAGACTAAAAGCTTTTGGGTCTTTTTGGAGGAGTTCACCATAGGAAAAGGTCTAAGCACATCCAAGTCAAAGCTCTGGGTAATTCAGGGTCCTGTTGGTTCCCTACAAAAAATATATATAGGGCTCTAGCTCAGACCTAGAACCAAATTCCCAAATACACAGAAGCTGGTAATTTTCTTGGATGATAAATTTGCTGTACATGTATGTAACATGCAAGTCCAAAATATTAACTCAAATGAATGCTTGAAATCATGACCTTGTCTTTTTTTCCAGAAGTTAAACTATTGTCAGACTGGATTTTGCAGCCTTAAGGAAATGGAAAACCCTGAGCAGGATCTCTAACCAGGGGAGAGGTAGGTGGCAAACTGTATGCAATTCCACAGCTGAAACCAACATTTCAGTATTACCAAATTCCAAAGGCTCAGGACAAAGGCACCACATCTTGCTTGCTGTTCTATACACACCATTCTTAAAACATACGAACAAAGAGTAAGCTGCCTGGGCTCATGAGATGTACATGGGACCCCCTTAGGGCAGTGTGCTATGAGAGCTGAAGCAGCAGTACCAAACACTGGCAGAAGCCAAGCAAGTTCTCCTCCTGTAGACCCTCAGGTATATGGCTATGCTGCTGTGACATGCCCATGTCATTCCCAGGACAATACTCATATTTCTGCAAAAGGTTGTGCTATGTGAATGTACCAGAGGAGGGTAGTATTTGCTTGGGCATCTCTCTATGGCACTCCATTGTGTTGCTTAGGAATGCCCTAAAACAGCAGATCAACCACTGAACAATTTCACTAATCTGCCTGTCAATGATTTACGCAGTCTGAGAAGTGTTTGGTCCCATCGAGCCTGGTATAATTTTTAAACCTTTTTTATCTCCACATGCTATCCAGTTTGGAAGAGTATATTGGGCGGCAAACCTTCTTCGGTTCCCTCAACCCCAAAACTTCTGATGGAAAGTTGATCTTTGATGTACTGCAGGGTGTCTGATCTCCCATTTTAATTTCAGGATATTTGAAGGCCTCTTTAACGTACTAACTTCTCCCAGTTGTGGTATTCTGCCCCCCTCCCAATGCTTGCTTGAAAAGTCTTTCATCTCTCACGGAAAGATTAGGCACAAAACACACCATTTGTACTTCTGTAGAACTCCCCTTTCCTTATTATGAAAGGACACTACCACTTCTTATTCTCCTGTTTCCTCACTAAGAGAAAAGCCGGGATTTTTGAAATCTCAACAATTATGAAAACAATGACAATTTCCAATCAAGATAAAATAAAACCTGGTTAAACTAATTCACCATGCTATTTTCCCCAAGCAGGCAAGAGCAAGTGGCAGGCTGAAATACAGCATTCTCATCGCAGCAGCGAATGTTCTTTGCTTTATGCTGCTCTAGCAGCTGCAGCCCATCTATTTGTTTTATTTGGCCTTTTGAACATCTGCGTAACTTGCATTCTTCAGATACTAGGTTACTTCTTTCTCTGGATGTGGGGGTGGAGAAAAGGGGAGGGGGGACAGAGCCCTACAGTTTACCTGGTTTTGAAATCCACCATACCTGAAGTTAGACACACAGATTAACGTGCTTTAGATATTTTGTCTCCATAAGAAAAACAAAGGAAACAAAATTTTAAAAAGTAAAACTTTTAACCATTCATTTGTAGGTATGTATTACAAAATTATTAGTAAGTAAAATACCCCAACAACCATGCATTCACAGCTCCAAAAGCATTCATTCAGCCAACTCCTATGGCTTAATGGAAGTCATACTCTGTGAAGAGCTAGAAGAATAATTAACAGATCGTCTCTGACCTAAAGTCTGCTAATTATTACAACCAAGTCCCTTAGCAGAGTGATAGCACAGTAAACGGGCATAAAACATGAAGGTCTTGCCACAGATACTGTTTAGGACTATTGCAACCACTTTGTTAGGAGAAGAGCGGGTCAAACAACACCAGCCAGAAGTACTTGTTTTATTTTTTTATCCAGCCAGCACTCCATATAGGCTTCACTGCTTGCTCAAATGGTTTGTGACAAGTAAAGGAAATGAGAGAATGAGAAATAGTGACACCAGTGACAGAGGAAGCTAGGCAGTGAGAAGCTTGCAAGATAAAAATTTGCTACCGTTATTTGCTTTGGTGTATAAACTAATACTGCACCAAATTGCACTAATTCCTACCTACAGTCATTACGAAAACCAACAAAAAGATGCTCTAACCTGAAAGTCGGTATGATCTACTGAAGGAAAGCTCAAATGGATAAACTACCAATCAGACTCAGAGCCACTACAAACAATCAAAGTTCCAGTTGATTCACATCAATTTATATAATTTGTCTTACAAGTTCAAATAATGGTAGTTTACCAAGCCCCTAACACAGACTAGTAAAAAGGCTAGGAAGCACCAGCTCTCCAGGAAAGAAGGACAGGCATACTGTCAAAAGGAAGAAAAGGAGCTGCAGTGACAGCTGACATTTTCAGAAGCAGCCATGATTAAATAATACATCAAATTAAAACACACGTAAAAAAAAAAAAGTCATATTTCCCACTATGATGCAATCACATTCATTTATTCAAAAACACGCTTTTACAATAGGCTTCAACTTCTTTCAAAGTTACACCTCCTTCCTAGTTAGTCGCTAAAATCAGATTACAAACTCTTTGGCCTTTTTACACATTGCAACACTCATTAAGAAGCAATGACTCCTGACCTTGGATTAAGAAATCTAACTGAGGCAGGTTAGATTGTCAACCTGAAATGAATGACATTTAGTTGCTCCATCAAAACACTAAATGTAAATCTGAAGAAATGTTCACGTCCACGAAAGTTTATTTTTCCTACTGTGCCCGCTGACCTAATTAAAAACTCTCTACCTACTTATCTTGTCCTGCTAATTAAACAGAAATCTCTCTATTCATTTTTACACTAAGTACTAGTTTTAAAAGCAGAGTAACATCAAACCAAAGTTGTTTCTTGAGATAAGTGATTTATTTCTAATTTTTTCTAACATTAATTTAATGAACAAATGTAGCCCCCGAAAGAAGATGGCGACTGGATGGAGGCATTATAACTGCTCCTGTCTCTTTTCATCTGGCAAGAGGGTAATGCTTCAAACATCTTTAATTTCCTATAGCCACAGGGGACTTTGAAGGAATCCAAGAAAAACTTGTAGGCACTACTGAAAATCATCAATAATTGCAACAGTCTCCTGGTTTCTTCCATATTTACCATTAGCATCTTCTGTCACATCGGAAGAGTGGTTGTATATGTGAGCAGGCATTTCAAAAACCATTTAACACACCTACCCCTTCCCTCCAAATAGCTGGTCTCCATCCATGTAAGAGCTGGATAAAGCTGCAAGAACTCTGAAGTAAATGAAAGGATATAGGAACAAGCCAAACTGTGATTCCCTGTGTCAAGGACGTTTTGCTAGGGAACTGGGGAAGTAAAACCTATTAGAACAATCTACAAAAGAGTGAGAAAAGACCAGTCTCAAGTAAATTGCTTGAAATTTCCTGCATTTATAATTAAAGAATTCTCTATCTGGGAAAGGTTATTAGGGGAAGGGAAAAGAAATGCGAGAGAAAACAGACAGATATCTGACTACACATAAGCAATTGATTTGGACCATTTAGAGAATAAATCCAAAACCTGCAAGTGGGCTGCTGCCTTCATAATGGAAATGCTCGTCAAGTCTCTCTCATCTGCAAAAAAATGGCATCAATATACATCCAGTGTGTATTTCAGTATTAGCACTAACACTTTCGCACTACTCTACAATATATTACACTATCCTCTTTCCGAGGGAACTGTTTTTTTAGTGAACTACAATCTAATCCAGTTGCAATGTCTTGATACACAAAAGGTATGAAGGATTTTGATTCAATTAGTTTCAAATTCTACCTCTTCTAGCCTGTTTGATTATATGTAAAATACTGCCGAACTCATTTAACCAGTCCCTTGCCACTCCATTGGAGAACATATTACCTACACTTCTGTTAAGCACAGGCACAAAGCGGTTTGATGAGCACCAGAGTGCTACGGCCACTGATGTTAGAAATGTTCTTTTATTATCATGGCAGCAAGTCATGCTACAAACTGCAATAAAATCTATCAACACTTTATTCAAATTCATGGTCACATTAGGTCAAGTGCTTGTGAATAAACTCTAGAGGACCAAGGACTGACTTTCAGACTGTTGTTACCAATTGGTTACATTTTAATAGATTTATTATTCAGCTCAAATTGCAGAGTTGTGACTTAATTTCATCAGGGACAAAACGTTTGTAAAATAAGTTTGAAAAGAACAAGAGGGAGAAGAATAAATATGTGTCTACGTAAGTATCCTTACAGTCATCAACACCACATTAACAGAGGATGTCGTTCTGGTAACCGTGATGCCACACTACGCATGCCTTAGATTACTTCATTAGTATCCACATTTTGCCACACAAAATGCAGACATAAGCATTTACAGTCTTCAAATATAATAACCAAGAACAGATACATTTGTTCCAGACAAAATTCTTGTGAATACCGTTTCTCCTCAATGATGTGGTGCAAACACAACATCTGTATTTCTTGGATACTGAATTTTAAAAGCTTGTCAGCTCCTCACAGTATAACCAATCCCCTGTTTTTCTGATCTTAATGCTAGCCAGTTTGACGAAAGTATTATTTAATCTAATTAGGGAATATATCTCACAACATAAATATTCCAAGCTCTACAGCAGGATTCCATTTGTAACTCAAAGTAGTGTAAAAACAAGAGTTAATTGCCTGTACAAATATTTCAGGGTAGCATTTACGTAATCTACAGTACATTAAGTACCAGAGTTGTGCTCTACTGATAGGTGAAAGAACAACTTTGAAAGGCAACTGCGTTGCCAATTAGCTTTCAACAAATATGTACACAAGCTGTGCTCGCAGGCTTGTGCTCAGCTTCCTCATTCTCCCCAGATTGCCTGCTTTTATAATGGTGAACTCCTTTCTACTCAAATACCCAGCTAACTTCGCACTGCTGGAACAAGGGAAGACGGCAGACTTTATTCAGCTGGAGTTGTAACCCACCCAAATTTCACAGTTTAAGGTCACGATCTTTGACCAAAGCCACACTCTAGTCACAAGGATTGAACACAATACCCTTAGTTAGGTCTGAGAAGTGGGGAAAAATAAAAGTTTTTAGAAAAAAAATATGCTATCACCATTAGTCCAGAGAGGATGAGGGCTTGCCTGCATCACCCAAACACATACAAACATCCCACAAGTCCCATCTCCTGTGTGTTGGTCCTCCTCAAGGAGGTTGAGCCAAGAACACGTACGCCCACATGCATGCTCTCTGTGGCAACACCGTGTTTTTGCCTAACAGAGCTGTACACAAATTAAGAAACAAACCCAAGTTCACAAAACCACATAAAGGGATTAATGTTTGCAGTCTTTGGGTACATGTGCATGGTGCTCCACCCAGAAAAGGGACTCAGGAAAGCCGACTACCTTGGGCTGAGCCCTGCGCCTACCGCACTGTGCTGCTTTGCTTGGGCACCCAGGTTGTGTCACTCGATGCTAGTTTGGGTATTGCTGGACAACAGTGTGCAAATCCTTTGTTTTCTCTTCATAATTTGTTTGTAGATTACTGCTACCAGTGTTATAACAGACTGGGTCTAAAAGAAATATTTTGCAATTAGCTTTCCAATAAATGTCAAAACACAGCTTTCTGCAATGCTTCCAAGTTTCAGCCCTTTTCATAAAATATTTTTACGTGTCCCCCCCTCCAAAAGAGTTATTGTTGCAGTTACTATGATGCAAACATTCTGCAGAAACAGGAGAGTTCACTCAATTCTGGAATTCTGCTTCATAAATTCCTTTAACTGACATAATTTCTGTTATATAAATTGTAATTTTGATAATAAGGCAGCTGAAAATAAGTCTAGTCTAATAAATTGTGTGGGTGTATGGTTGTGCTTATGTAAGTTTAGGTATTCACATTACTTTATAAGCATATGTTTAAGTATGCTTTCCTGGATGTCTATGCTCTCTGTGTGTGCGTTTTGTTTCAGTATTTAGGAAAAATATCACTATACCACGTTGTGTAAAGCTTGTGAAATCTTGCTGTTAGGTAAAGGTGAAAAAAGCCCGTTTTTCAGCTAGTACCCTCATGCTACTAAACTGGCTGAAGAGAAAGGAAGGAGACATGGTGAGGCATGGAAGTACAGCTGAGATCTGTGGGGCCTTGCTACCAGTGATTTAGAAAAGTAACTTCTCTTGCATATTTTATAAAGTGGTTAACATCTGGACTGCGTTACAACAGGAAGGATTGCCTGACCATCAGTCACAGACAGCCTGCAGATACCAAAGAATAAACAACTGTTCCTTTGAATCATTCGTGTGCAATGGACAGCTTAACACACTGAAAATCTGTGGGGCTTTTGTTTGCTGATGCAGCGTATGGCACAAATAAACCCCTCTACTTTTTTTTTTTTTTTTTTTTTTTTTTTTAATTATTCTTTGGGAAATGCACTGGTCTCAGATACAGTATGTTACCAAGTTGGGATGTCCGTTTCCTAGAGTGGCTTGTCTGCCCAACAACGTCCGCCTTACTCCAAGCAGGTATTTGAACTTCTGTTGAGGGGTAGAGGACATGACACGCATTTCACCAAAGCGACAAGGTAAGCTTCAATTTACATTCAGGTGCAGCAGTACTGAAAAACAACTCAGACCAGCTTGTACAGCCCAGCGCACGCAGTAGCCTGAACAAACGAAAACCTCCTTGCTCCTGGGTGTGACTGGCCGCTGCCTCCAACTTGGAAGGATGAGCAAGGACAGCCCGGGCACCACTGAGCTCGCGCGGTGCAGGAGCTTTTGGCTTCTCCTCACTTCAGAGAAAAGCGAGCTGAATACGGTGACACTTCCTCCAACAAAACCACATCTGTTCATGTGCCTTTATAGGAATCTTTAACAAAGGGCTCCAAAGCCCAAGTTCAACTGTAAGTAAGGAAGGGGATTTGAAAACTCATTTCTGATGCACTTCTCCCAGACTACGGAGGCCTCAGTATCAGTAACACACCCGTACATATGGTGGGTCAAAGAAAGAAAGAAAAAAAAGCTAAATACTGCTTAGAATACAAATGACTTGGAATGCATCACTACAGAATCAAAACAAGACATTGAAAATACATATGGTGATGACACTAAATTAATTATTACAGGAGGGCCATACGGAGAAAAATAGTTTGCAGGAATAATACAAGCCTCATAAGAACCTATGTTATCTTCACATAATTTTTTAAGTTTCACAGTGTGTGTGTGTGTGTATAAACATACAGCTTCATGTATCAATCATACTGAAGTATCTCTTAAGTAGTCAGATTTTTTTTATTATCTCCAATTATTCACACAGTAAAACATTTTCCTCTGGTTTAGCTTACATTTAGATGCACACAATCATTATTTTCCATGATAGCACTTCAAAACTCCCCTGTCCTTCTCCACACACTATACACATCAGACCTTTCCAATTATATCAACTGCACTTTTATTCCTATGTAATGATGGCACAACTTGTAAATGATTTATATAGAACTAGCCATGCACCAAATTGTATTTCCTCCTCCTAGAAAAAGGTCTGAAGATGAACAAAAGATTTAAGCTGCTGCTTTTAAATAAAACATACTGGTATCCTTCAGTTTGTACTGAGAATTACAACTACCTGTTTTCTTCAAGGAATGTGTGCTTTCGAACTTTTTTTCCCTTTATGCTTGTGTACCTGTCATGTTTGTGATCTTTATCATTATTATAGTGGGCAAAACAAAAAGGGAAAATAAAAAAGACTTAAAGATGTCAACATTTCCAGTTTCCTGTCATTCCCTCTAATCATTTAGAGCGATATAAGTTCTGGTTAACACAAAATATCTAGTGATATCGTTGAAGGCAGCACTTAGTCCTATACATATACGTTGACATTTTTAAGTGTTGCCAAATTTACCTTCTTGCTACCACAGCTAAAGAAAACCCCCAAATAAAAAAAAAAAAGTATGCAAAACGGATTTCACAAAAAGCCAGAGTAGTTACTTGTTTGCAGACCTGTGCCTCCATTTGCAATCTATCCCCAGCTGGGAAAGGTCTGAGTACATACAAAGTGTCAACCTTGCTCATCCTTGAATATTTTCTTTTATTATTCAACACATTTATTATACGGAGCCCCCTGCCAGAAAAGATGGGCAGGATAAGCGTGTATAATGTAAGGGACCTTCCTAGCTTTGTATTTCAACTGTTTCGGATTTTGCAGAGAAATAACTATCCCTTGTTTTCTCATTGAGAAACAAAGTATTCCTATCATGGTGCAGAAAAGCAGGTGGGGGGGGGAAGGAACCTTTGTAAAGTGTAAATCCAACAGCAAGGGAAAAAGGCCAGAAAACTTGCTTGTATACTAAGTATGCTCATTCATGTGAGTATCTCTAAACTCTTCAGAGTTGTGTCAACTTTTACAGGCAACATAGCACCCTCCTAAATCCTCAACAGCCAGAAACGGTGCCAGCCACAGTAACCAAGGCTTTTCCCGGTAGATGGTCAGCTGCCCAAGAGCCCACCAGCACAACCCCTCGCAACCCCGCACCACCCCCCCCTGCAGCGCCACCACCAACTCTTCAGGCAGCATCCCTGGCATTCTGCTGCCTCCACGTTGACGACAAGGTGAATATGGTAGCGCACACCCTCAAAAAAATCACTTTAAAAAACAAAACCACCCAAACCCACCCAGCTACGTGACTCATCATTTTGATGAGAAGATCAGAAATAAGCTTACATATATTTAAATACATTTAAGATGGCTGCTCGCAGATTAAAGCCAGGGTTGTTTCGATTTGGCTCCCTGTTTCCTCACCCCACCACTGTGAAAGATGGAATTACCTCACTGTAAAAATACCAGCAGGGGAGATTTGCACCAAAACAGAGGCTGCCCAGGCACATGCTGCTCCCTCCCTGATGCTGATGTGCATGTGGAATATTGGGCACGTTTTCTTCTTCCAAACCGAGTCCCCCCCCTCAATCCTGCCCTAGCAGGATCCAAAGAGGACCTTCCGTGGTGTCACACACCAGGCATCCCTGAAATGGGTTGCCAGCTCTCCCCCCAGCAGCCACAATCTGCTGCGGTGGTGCGGGCTCAAGGCTGGGGCTTCAAGGCAGGAGCCCAGCTGCCAGAGCTGGGCTGCCACAAGGAACCGGCTGCTCCTGGAGTGACCCCAGCACCTTCTTCGGCAGGACACAGAGGGCAAAAACCAAGGGAAGGAGAGCCAATGGCAGGAACAGAAACTGTTGGTCACAAGGATTTCGTGTTCTTTCTATATGGGTGTACAGGGAATAGCTGCTTTTAGTACCTTCAGTCTTCCACGGTTAGTTGCATTCCTTTTCTCCTATTTAACTCCTCCCATCTTAACAAACAAACAAAACACAGAAAAAACCTAAAATATCTGCCTTTATTTGTAAGTCAGGGAAACTGCTTTGCTTGAGCTCCAGGACCCAAAGTTGCACTAAGTCTGCTGAATTTTACCTGAATTTCTGATGCATCACATCATTTTTAGACTGTTAACATTTATATCTCAGTAACACCAATCTCCAGTTGTGCTAATTTTAGAACAATTTGAGCCAATTCCGAAAACAGAACAAAATTACTGAAGCACTACAGATAAAGCTCAGTCAAATCCTGTGCTGGCTTTTGATATTTGAAACCATACACCTCATCAATACTATGGATTAATACTGACTTCTACTCTTCAGCTCGCAGTATTTCTCCAGCTGTATTTGATGGTTATTACTACAATTATCTGCATTTTAATTTTTCAGCATTCACATTTTTCTACTACTCCCTCCAACAGCTTTCTTTCTTTTTTTTTTTTTTATTTTTTTGGCCCACTGCCCTTCCTCGCAGTGTCCATAATCCATGGAGAAGAGATTGCTGATGGCGTTATCACAGGCAAACAGAATGAAGCTAATGGTAACAGGCACTCCTTGCTAGGTAATTATTATAGGAGAAAGAATGCAAATGAGCCCTAATCTGCCTCACACAATGACAGAGGTCTCGGATTTGCATTAAACCTTGTGCAGCACTCTCCCGGACCAGGGACTCTGCAGATAACAATGCATCTGCAGCACAGGCGGCTCCTTCCACTCCGCGTCGTTATTAAATTGTGCCCCCAGCAGGTACAGTTGTCCCTGAATGACTTCCCCCTCCCCCTTCATCGCTCCGGTCCCCTCCTCCTTCCCTCTTCCCCCCTCAGCTTTGCTGGAAAAAAAAGCTAATTGTGCATGCCATTTGGCTTGATTCATGTTTACAATGCAGAAGAAGAAAGCACTGTTTGGTAATTATAAGAGGGGAATGGACATCAGGAAATCTCCGTTCTATTCCCAGCCATGTCATTCACTTGCCAGGGCACTGCAGGGGAATAACTCTGCTTTTCCGTGCATCCATGTGTTCAGCTAGAAATACAGGGTTGACATTTGTAGTAGCCCAATAGACTCTTTCATTTTACAATAGCATCTGCCGAACACTTTCAGGAAGCAAATGCTAGACTCCGCTTGAACCTCGGTTGAGCTAATGATAAGCCACGGTCCTTCAGAAGAACCACTGCCTAGATCTCAATTCCCCATCTGATGTCAGGTTATAAAGAACGATATTCTTTTCCAGGACTGTGTCCTGCTATAAAAGGACCTACCTAAACTAACACCTGCCAGCTGGGGCTGGGCTCAGTGCCCACAAGGGTGTCTGCCCATGAGCAGACCTTATAAGAAGGTGGTGTAGGAATTATGTTTGAGGTACTCCGATCACAGCTCACATAGCACCAGGACAAAACGCCATTTTCTCAAACCTTATCATCTCCAGTGTCTTCCATTACAGCTTGTTTGGATAAGGAGCATGGGAGACAAATGTACTGAACCCTTCCCTAGGGAATCCCTAGTTTGAAGGCAAACCTTCTTACTAGGATGCAAGGTGGAACAGACTTTTTCCAATACAACTGCCTTCTTGAACACTCATTTTCTCCTGAGACATTTTTGTCAAAAGAGATAAAATATAATAATAGTTTATTTTCAAAATTGATCTTCAGGAATTAGAAAGTATCTGCCACAAACACACTTTTTTTTGTCTATTAACAAGAAGATGGAGCCTACAAAACTCTCTGTACATGGGTATATGAAGTAGCTTCTCAGCACGTAAAAAAAAAACCAAAACCAAAAACATCAACCTTGTGTGTGAGGAATGGTTTCAAAATCAAGATGAACCATCAAATTCAGCTGCACATCACTACTATTCCAGTAGCACTTGTTTAGTTTTGAATTTATATCTGAAATACTAACCATATGCAAAGACTTACTTTTGGAAACCTGTTATTAGGCAGGTGTCACACTAATTCAAATTAAAATAATTTAACAAATAATTAAAACATACTTGCTACCAAGTTATTGACATAAGGCATAAAGTAGCGACAGTTAATTAAGGTGCACTAAGTGTACAGGAACCAATAGTGTCTGAAAGGAAATACCCTTTTTCAGATTCCTTATACTACTAAGGGGGAGAAAAAAAATTTAAAAAATCAAAACTGGATTCTGCAAGCACCATATGCAACTATTTTCATTTCTTTTCAACCAAGAATTCAGGGACTTACGTAAGACTGTATCAAACAACTTAAATTTGAGTTCTAACCACAGATGCATACAGCATTCTATGCTACATCTAGAGTGAGACACTCAGGGAACCCCAAGAGCCAAAAAAAATTCAAGCAGTCACCAAAAACAGTGTAATGTCACATGACTAGATACCATCACTCTCAATTACACTGTTCAGCTACATTAACAGTTTAGTGGTGGTTTTGGCAGTGCTGAGTTTACGGCTGGACTTGATGATCTTAAAGGTCTCTTCCAACCTAGGCGATTCTATGATTCTATTCTATGATTAATCATCCGCTGTATTTACTCTGGAGACAGCTGGATGCTTTGTTCTTTCTTCTATGAGGTTTTTCTCTTCCTTTCTGAATTTACCAATGCCGATACTGGCAAGTGGTTCCTCTGGAAATTGGCTGTGGGTATTTTTAAAGTCCCTGTAGCTGTCTAGATTAGGTAAATACTCCAAGAGTAGATCCTACTAAACTATTGCCAGAAATTAACAAATGGATTTTTTTTTTTAAAACAATAGTTAAAACAAACCACAGCTATAGAAAGGGCTTAGTTTTTTAATACCATGTAGTAAGTTAATTTTTCAATAATCAAAGTTTTGCTCATTTCCATCTCACGGAGCAGTAGGTGAGACAGTGCTACTGTTTATGCAGTTACTGGATTATGCTATGCTTGTCTCTAAGTCACACTAACAGATTGTTGGGATCCTCAACCAACAGCAGTATTGGGCACGGGTATTACACGGTACAGTCATTACACCCAGACAATTGGAAGCTAGTTAAAAAAAAAAAAAGTACTTCTTTTTAAATGATGCTTCAGGTCTATTAGGATACTGAAAGGATCTTCTCCCATTCGCACTGACATTTAAGGCTCTTGCCACTTGGAAGGACTGAGGTGGTACAATGTTATGAATGGGCAATCTTTACATCAGAAAAGCAAAAGCTGTCTTGCACTGTTTAGTTCACATAAAACAAAGACGTAGATTTTCATTCAACTTTTTCATAAAGCTGCAAACATTTCCCATGTAATCTTTGTGCTAAGTTTCCAACACTAGAAAGCATTTCATTCGGAACATTGCAGTGATGCAAGAAGGGCTTATTTTTAAATCATCAAGGTATGACAGGCATCAGAACCTACATTTCTTACATCTCTAACGTGCTCAGGTCCAGGGTTGTTGCTGACCTCTGGCCTGCTCCTCTCCAGTGACCAGTTACTAACAACTGCCTACTGGTGCCTTTTTTGTATATGCACAAAAACCTTCTTCCAAATCCAGACGTAGTTGCAGAGAGCCTCAGGTCAGAGTCTCAGATGCTCATCCTCACTTGAAAGTCCAGGATTACCACACTGTTACTAGACCAGCAAATGCATCAGGGCAGAGAAAGTCAGGCGGGACAGCCCAAACCAATTTCCCTGCCACCTGAAGGCACCCAGCTGACTCTGCCTGGAGCGGACACAGCTATCTCACACCTCCTCCTGCCCCTGCAGATCTGGGAAGGGGGAGGGGGGTGGCCAGCCTGGACAATGAGGAGCAGGGAGCACAGATGTCTTCATGCGGAGCTACTGCTCACCTCGTGACCCTCAGCCCATCACCCAAGTCATGCACTGCAGGACCGCTTTCACATTAAGCATTAACTCAACCAGCTCAGCCGTGTTGCCGAGTAGCTGGTCAAATATTTACAAGGTTTTCAGAAGGTGCTAGATTAACCTCATCCTTTCTGTACACACACACAAGGTCCAAGATTTCGTGCTCTATTTTGCATACCCAGAAGTTACACTTCTGAAGCTTTGAGAATCGCAATACAAAGTTGTTAGAAGGAAAAATCCAAACAGGAAAACTAAGAGGGACTCAATGCATACTGTAGACAAAATATTGGCACCACATACGGTGCTGGCAAGTGGAGCAGCATGCTGTGTTCCTGCGGGGGACAGCAAGTAAAAGCCAACTCCTAGAGCTGGTGATTGCAACTTCACCTGAACAGCAGCTTTCCCTTTGTCAAGCTCGTCTCTAGGTCATTTTATGGTAAAGAGAAAAATTGCCAGCGCGCTTTCAAGGATCTCAACAGCTTTTCCCCCTGCCATTCTCACCAGCCTTTTGAGAGTTTCCCTCTATAGCAGCATTCTCCGTTTCAGGGATTCAGCCTTTCAACTGAAGCATGCGAGATCACTTATGCTCTCGAACCGGCGAGCTGCCAGCCTCCCCTTTGTTGCAGAGGGATTTACACTTGAATGGCACTGGGAAGCGCAGTCTTTTAAGGAAAGCTGGGGGGAAGACAATTTACTTGCCAGCATTACTTTACTTGCTTATTCTCAAATCACGTTATCTACCAGCTCAATGTCTCCAGTTCACAGAACTACAGTAACCTTATCGCATCACTCGTCTGTAAGGCGTTTGCTGTGAGGTGACTATTATGAACAAATTGCTAGTTTGAGTTTACTTCAAAAAGGATCTTTATACGTTGTCATAAGCCGAGTTCACGTCAAGCCTAAAAGTGGTCGTTTACAGTAATTTAAATTAGCCCAGAGTAAATGATTTTATCATTCCACAAAGCTTCCCTCTTTATACACGTGTGTTCTTTTTGTCATTCACTTAATCGATGACTTTTTAGGTATTTGCTATTAGAGCCCTGCACGGCTACGCACATCATAGCACACCTGATGGCTTCTACAGCTTTTCAAGAGAGACACCGGGGAACACCATAACCACGTAGGTGCACCGCTGAGGGCACAAGATCATTTGAGCAAGAGCAAGCAAGCCCGCTTCAGTTTAACAGCTAGTGACACCCTGGCTTTGGCCCTCCACCTAAACGTCTGCACAAGCAGCACCTCCCTGGTGCATTCCTGTTCCTAAGCTGCAAATTAGTAGATAACTACTGATGGGTTTCAGGCTCTGTTAGCAGTTACCAGGCGGTATCACATTGCTGCCTTTCAAACAGCGTCACTCTCTTGTAAATCTGCACAGGGTTTTTGTTTGCTTGCTTGCTGTGCACGCATAAAGCCCCCTATCTCCAAAGAAAAATAATAGCATCCGAAGTATGGAAATTTTCAAATGCTAGTCTGTGACACAGAGAGAGGTCTGTAAGGAACCTTTCTTTTCTGTTTTCAAAATGCTGTACCTGCTTCCAATTTGATTCGATCTCCTGCATTCTGAATTGTCCACACGCTGAAACACACAGAGAGCACGGCCTGCAGAGCGCAGCAGGAAAAAGGCTAGCGCGCTCCAAAGCTGGTGGCAAGCCACAGTCCCCAGGAAAACCACATGCACCAGAGACCAAATATTTTGCATTTTGCTTACTGCTAATAAAGCCGCTTCACTTCATTAAAAGCAGCTTATCATTTTATCTACTTACTCTGATTAATTAACCTCTGGTTAAACTGAATGAGCACTTGATTTGAGGATTCTATTAATGTGACACCGGTGAACCACGACTTGCATACTTTCATCCTTTTCCTTTTATTCTCCATTCTCCCTATACCAACAGTGTCTTATTAGGCCATTTGGATTGACACCCCCAGCACCCTTCAAGCATGCTACAAACACTGTTGTACAGAGAGGTGAGGAAGGAAAGGTCCCACAGTCCAAAACTCATCCAAGGCTCAATTTCCCTGCTGAAACATACAGATGGGTATCATCTACTTCTCACTGTAATTACAATCACAAGCTTGGAAAGAAACAGCATGGAAAGAAGAGCGAGCCAGGGAAATATATTGGGTTGCTGGAAACAGGGGAAAAACCAACAGTACCATCAATACATACAACTCATTTGTCTTTCCAGAATAAAATAATTCTAAATATGAAGCATAAACAGCAGTCACTTCCATCAAAAACCCAACTTTCTTAGAGAGCAAAGAACTTTCTCCCAAGCCAAGTACCATGTGCTGTATATGAATAAAGACAGCTTCTGCTACAGTATATGCCTACAGATTTCACAGTTTCATATTACCGCCAAAATCTCAATTCCTAGCAGCAAAAAACTTATGTTACCATTCTTTAGCCAAGCATCTGAAGACTGAAATATATCATAGCTGCTCATTTTGCTGGCAAACAGTGCTTCCCTTCATATACCCAATTTTCATCTCCATTCTTATGAATGTCACAAATACCCAAAAGTGTTTTGGAAGTGAAAAAAAAACAAACCAAACAACCAAACACCAACTCAAAAACACACCCATCTTCCCTTTTTCTTCCTTTATCTTTCTTGTCAAGTTAAGCATCCATTCTTTTGCAACAATACCCACAGAGAAGATCATTATGCCTAAAACTGTAATAAATTCATAGGTTGAGGGAGGAGTGGGTGAGAAGTTGAGGGGAAGTGGAAATAAAAGTTCCTGGGACACCCTAACATTTAGGTCTAAATTCCTGTTCAATCGGGGTAAACCATCAGTAGAGTATTACCAAAGCAACTAGAAACTTTGTATTAACGTTACGAGCAACTCAAGAGGTCTCTTTCAAGAGAAGAGGGTGTTTAGGTTACGAATCACTGAGTATAAGGCACAAGCCTGAAATTCACGGTCCAGCCAGACAAGGCTGTAGGAGGGAAGGCACCAAAGGAAGATCTGGTTTACATCACACAGCAGGGCATTAAGTGACCATGAGTCACTGATGCACTTCATCTGGCTTTTAAGGCCATCAGCACCAGATCAAAAATGTTTTCAGACTACATGTTACAAAGCACTTCCCAGTATAAATTTACCCAGCCAGCTCAAATCTGCACAGAATTTTCTAGACAAAATTTCTTCATAACATAGGGCTTCCTGCAGGATCAAATATGTTCTGTCCTGCAGCTGACAAGATGTTAGCACAGCTCTCTACTATAATGCTTGGGCCAACTGCACAGGAGTCTTCCCATGGGGTAAGTCCAAAAGGGATGGAGCAGGATGAAGGATCCTGGCACCACCACCTGAGCTGTAAGTAGCACCCAGTCCTCCAAACGCCCCAGGGACCAACATCATCTTCTAGACTTTAACCACGCGTACACCAGACACAGTAGAGAGAGAGACAAACAAAACTGGGAAACATGGTTTTGAAACATCAGTTCATTATTTCAGTTCAACACTTGTTTCAGGGAAGAAAAACTCTGCTGGCTTGTTTTTTGTTATTTTTTTGAACAGGCAAATTTTTGAAATATATAAGGAATTCAGACACATCTTTGCATAGCTGAAGAATGGAGCAGTATGCACCCAGATCAGTCATTCCCTAGCAGAGGAGAACAGTCATCACTTGTAAGGAAATCCATCAACAAACCAGGTCTTTTTCCATTGCTAACTTCAACAACAACATTCAAATCTGATTTGGGCCTTCAAGCCTGCTTGGAGGGACTAACAGGTAATATAAGCAAGAGCAAAATACCAAAGCCTGGCACCTACACTAATACCCACCCATTACACTTTGTTCCTCTCAGCCACTAATTATGGATTAGCACCACAGGCTCCTTCCTGCAGGCCATCCATTTGCACTCCCACTGTTCTGCAGTGGCCACCGCAAGTCACTCAAGCCAGAGCTCCTCGCAGGCCTGCAAAGCTCCAGAGAGTGTAAGAAGCCACCTCAATGCTCAGGGCAATTACTTGCACGCCAGGGGTGATGGTGGGCAGACATCTAGCCTCCAGAAGCATCCCTTCAACCCCTCGGAGTGGATGCAGAGAGGAGGCGAGCAATGACCCAACGCCAGTTTGTCAGGGTGGTGGAGCAGGGAAGGAGGGGAGGCCCCAGCACAAGGGAACACGCCACTCCAGGTAGGACCTACTCCAAAATAAGTAAACTCAGTTTTTTATTCAGAAGTAGGTCTGTACACCTCAAACTTGACAATCGCAAGTACCGAAAACTCCACTGCATTAAGGACAACTGAGGCAGGCAGACCACAACTGCTCGAACTGGAGGAAAGCCAAGTGACCCAGAGCTAATGCTGCTAACACTAAAGAACTGCAGGGTTTTAACCACCCACAAGAAATGGTCATTGCCATAGCTACACTACACTGAGAAGACAATACCTTCAAGCCCTCCATAGCGATAAAGATGCCCTGAGGCAGCCCCTTGCAGTCTTTTCACCACCTCTCCCCACAACCCTCCTCACCTACTCACTTGGTAGGACCTCTGAAGTCTGCCCTCAGAAAAGGGCTGACCCAGACAAATAAAAGAATAAGGAGATTCAAAATCACAGCTCTTACTACCATTTTAACCTAGCTGCTTGTGCCTAGATATGCCAGATTTTTACTCTGCTTCTTAATATTTCTTAGACCTTGTATATGAAAAAAGCGATTTAAGAACAAGTTACTTTCAGCTCTGAACTCCTCACTTTCTGTGCGTTTAACACCAAACACGTTTAAAACAATCTCTTTGGAGATAACAAAATAAGCATCCAGCTTTCTGAATTTTATTTTTTTTTTTTAAACACATTACGTAGTAAACACATTCTAAACATACAAATGACCTGAAAAACACACTGCTGGGATGGAAACTGGTTTTCTTCGCCAATAAAATTTTTGAGATTTAAATCTTCTCCATATCCGAATAAAAAATTAAAACCTGTAACCTTCATGAAATGAAAATCAGAAAAATATCAAAGGTCTCATTAAAAAACAAGAGAGCACAGGCTTATTGTTAACATAAAGTTAATTAAGTAGTTAAAGGCCTTAAGCAGAGGTAAAGTGCTGATTTAAACTGGGAGACAGTTAAGGCTTTGCAAACTGAGGACTCTGGAAGAACCTGTCATCCTCTTGTAAGGTGCAATATAGCTTTGACAGACACTTCATTTTACTGAATACAGTCACTGAATGAAAAATCCTAACCCCAAACTTATCTCAAAGGATTGGGGGGGGGGGGGGGGCG
>VFFE01008282.1:2447414-2498879 GCA_008921705.1 Burhinus oedicnemus | reverse complement strand
AAAAAAAAAAAAAAAAAAAAAAAAAAAAAAAAAGGAGGAGCAGGGAGCTGTTTTCTTCCTCAGCACAACAGTATTTCCTATGGAGTGGAAAAAAAGAAGAGAAAAAAAAAAAAAAGAAACAAATAAGTATTAGCCTTTATGTTTTTTTGAAGAGGCTACAGATTACAACTCCTTCTAGGAAGAGCTACCGTGTCTCTCCTCCAGTTCCAAAACAGCAACTTGAGCTGTCCTGTTTTTTCTCCCTCTATTGTCACCTTATCAAAATATGGAATATGAAGGTCAAGTCACCTACTACTAAGAAAAACAAAGATGGATTCATGTCAGAACAGGATAAAGTCCCATACTAGAATGGGATAAAGCCCCATTCAAAAATGTTCTTGAGCACTCATTCTATTAAGTAAGTGTGCTTCAGCCAAGCTCACACCCACTTCTGTAAAAATTCAAATGAGCCACATTTACTATCAAAATAGTTGGCAAAAGGCAAATTCCAACATGCATACTGAACATACAGGTATATACTGACATCCAAGTGCTTACGTACTCTTCCCTGCAAGGATCAAACCTAAAATTATGAGGTATATGCAATTAATCATAACTTCTTTTTAAGACAACTACTCTTTTTCTTAAGACAAACTACTTTCTGAAGACAACCTATTCCAGCTATATGGAATCTTTCAGTAACAAGAGAAAAAAAAAGACTAAGTATCAGAATGAAGGGAAAGGGAACCAAAAAGCCCTTCTGTGACTAAAGACACAATTTAGAAATCCAGCTGCACTCCCATAAAACCATAATGCCTCACCTCAGACCACATCTCTCTCCCTGCCCTACTCCTAACATGAATTTAAAGAGACTCAGACACCCAGATTTAATGGGCCCCTCCCTACCTCGAGTACCTGACTCTGATGAAAGGCAGGAAAATCAAGTGGAAAATTATTTTAAAGGGTGCATGCAAGGCATTAACATATTTGAGGAAATGGCAATCAAGGTTTTCCATGGGGAATGAGCAAAGGGAAACACGTCCAGTCTGTTCTCCATCACATTTTGTTGGCTTTACAGAAAACTCTACCCTTTTCTGTCCCATGGAAAATCTGAATGCAAGTTCTCAAAATAAGGAAAAAAGTCTATGCTACCTTACATTTCCCCCACACCTCTATTGTCCCTCAAAAAGATAATTATCCCATCTGTTAACAGCATGCAACTGCATATGGATCCTAGTCTCCTGAAAGAGATTTTATACAAGGGGCCCCAACAGTTAGGAAACAGCATAAAAGGCTGCACTCCCATCACAGCATCTCCCTCAAAGCTGACCATGTCTGTCCAATTCTAAATGGCCACAGTTCCTGCTTTTCTCTAGGGCACAAAAGCTCTCTTCTTCTCTCCTCCTGTCAGCAAGACTTAAAGCTGCAAGAATAATTCTGTCCAGATTCCCCTCTAGACAAGCAATGATTTAAAGAATTCATGAAGTAACAGTGGCAGTGTAAATAAACAATGAAAAACTAAATAAAGATCACAGAAGAAGACACATAGAAATTGTGCACTAAAGAGAGAAAGAACAAGATCGTGATTCAAAACCTCTTCTGCCTTGTTATGTTCACCCATAAATAGGCCTAGCAATAATCTGACAACGCAAAAGAATGGATCCTGACACAAAAACGTACCTGCTCAAAAACCTGCCTCCCCAACCTGTTCCCTAAAGGCAAACCTTCCCACACTGTTTAATTCCACTGTCTCGATGTCTTACGCCCCTCGGTCGCATTTCTGCTTTCTGTCATCTTTCAGCCCTCTTGTATTAATTGATGCAAAGCAACTTGCCAACACCTGGAGTACTCAAATTGTTATACTTTTTTTAAAAAGAGGGAAGTGGTGCTACAGCCCTCATTGTGGGGACGGGAAAAGAACTGACCCTCAGTGAACTGCTCCTGACATGTGTACATCCCCAGGCTATGTGCTAATCAATACTTACTGAGCAGCTCAGCACAAACCGGGTTGCAAAATACAAGGAAAAAAAAATTAAATAATTTGTATCCGCCTCTCAACCACACGCTAGTTTTGTATCCCTAAATCAAATGCATCATTTGCTTTTCTTTTTCATTATTAAATCAAAAGAATGCTTTAGACAGCATTTTTCTCCCTGCTAAGAGAAACCCCCCCCACATATGTCAGGTGAAGTCTGCTAAGAATTGATATACTGGTTACATTTCAAGTGCTTAATAATTTTACACTTTCATCCTCTTACTGGTAGGAGAAATAATTTAAAGCAGACTTCCAAGATTTGGAGGAAGCATATTTTTAATCAAACACAAAATCAAGAGGTGGCAAAAAAGAATGCTAAGTGCAAAAAACCTGAAGTTTATTAACAATGTTCTCAGGGAGACAGAAATTTGTTTTAAGTGCCACTTAGGAATGTAGCTTTGACTCAACATCACTTGCCCCAGAGAAAGTGGGATCGCTCTGCTCTCAAATCCTCAGGCAAGAAAAGTGAAATAATACATTACCCAAAAGTCAAATTCTAAGTACAGAAACATTACGATACCAAAAGGCTTGACTAAATTTCTGGCAGGGCCAGAGATAATTTGTATAAGAAAAATGTCAAAATGTTTTGGGTATACAGTCACTACAGGAAGGAAACAAACAGAAAACTGGGAAACACTGTATCGAAACCCAAATCTTTGACATCAACATTAGATAAATTACGAGGCATATGTTAAGACAAACACCCTCAGATGGTGTGCAAGTCGACTTCTACACTGGATTTAGCCGAGTTGCTTTCCTGTATCAAGCTTAATAAAAATAATCTTCAATTCCACCAGCTAGAGCTGGTTTTTCTTTGTATCTCACACTGATTCTGGACAATACCTGAGCTGACGACTGAAACCTGGACCAGGGATTCTGAGATGCGATCTTGACTAAAAATTAATCCTTCTTTCTGGAGGATCAGTACCAGATTTATTCCTCCAGCTGCACAGTGAAAATATAGTATTTTTTCCAGGTGTTACCCAAATCTAACCCACTTACCACAGTTAAATGCAAAGATTCTGCATGACATTTGCCAGGATCTAGTTCGTAATTTAATTGATCCAGAGACTTTTTAAGTTCAGAAAATAAACAGTTTTGGGAAAGTAACTCCTCTCACTTCCAGTCTGTGCCACACGACTGGCAAAGAGCTTGCTCACCTTATCCTGGCCTGAGCCTTGCCAGGAGCCCCCATCAGCCCTTTGAGGAACTGCTCTGTTAAAGGGAGCCTCCACTATACGCAACCAACCTGGAAGACCTTCTAGTTTATTGGATTGTTTAGCTCTATGATGTTTATTACTTCCATTACAACAAGAACTAGAGAAGGGAATTTTCTGTGTGTAACAGCCCCCTCCCCAAACAGTGTTCACAACATAAGGCAAAGCAGGATTTGCGGGGAAGTACATCACTGCCTCACACAATTCACAGGGGCAAAAAAAAAGTGCTCTTGTGGTTCTTCAATCTATGTTTAACAAACACCTACTTCTCTTCAGGTGAATTATATGTGCACTCAACAAGCACCAACAGAAATAGGTCAAGTTTATATCACAGTAATTCCCCCCCCACACACACACGTTTATTTTGCAATCTCTCGATCTAGGTGACATAATAAAATAACTATTCCATGAATATCTACTAAGGGAAGAAGTAATCTCAATTTCTCATTGTAGAAAACAAACAAGCAAGTTTAGAAAATAAGATAAAAATACCTACTCTTACCCGTCATAATGAAACAGAAAAAATACCTTTTTCCAGATACGTTCTTGTACAATCTGTAGTTAAAATGTTTCTTAGAACATAAGTATCTCTCACATACCTTACCAAAACATATTAGTCTGTAGTCTCTCTGCCACTAGTGGCAGTGGCACCTCCCAGGTATTTTGGGCACCCTCCCTTAACTCTCAGGGCAGGAGTCTAAACCCTGTGTTTTGAAGCCAGGAACCTCACCTCCCACTGCAGCAGATTCCTTCTTCAATCTATTTTCTAGTACCTACAGCTTGGACAAAGTCTGTAAGAAATGAAACTGGCATACAACATAGCTCTTACCTACAGCAACATAAAGAGAACAAGCTAGAAACTAACAAGTTCTCTTTTAATTTCGTATGAATTAAAAGCATATCCCTATTATCCATGCATATATGTCTGTGTGCAAGCATATACGTGTCTGTATACGCAGAACAGAGTAAGCACTTCCACCACAAACACCTGTACTGGAGATATTTGTGAAGAAATAACCTTCTTCAAACATAAATACAGTGTTCCCAGAACTGTATCTGCACAAAGACAGGAAGCTCTTCTCAAGTATCTGTTACAAATAGCCAAGAAAAAGTTATCAAAATATTGTTGCAGAAGCACAGACAAAGGATAAAAACATGGGTAAGAGTGAGTCAAAACACAGATCTCCTAAATAAACTTTCCTTTGATTTGCCTAGGTCTTAGTGAACTCATGGGATCTACTCATCAACAGATGTCTAAATATAAGACTTACATGAAATATAGTTCCTAAACAGGAAGCATAATTTTTATTAATTTGAATCACCTTTATTCAAATGCCAAATGTATTATATTTCTATATCTTTATTTAGAGGTGTTTACACAGTTCTTTTCTGCAGCTTAAATATTATACCTATCTGTACTTCCCCATCTGCTTTCTTTGGATCCTGAAAAAAAGCTCTTCCCAAAATGACATTTGTCCACGTGAAAATCTAAGTTTACAGAAGCACCATTCATTTGCATGCATTTAGATAACATGCTTATTAAAACACACCAATCTATGCATGACATTTACTTACCAGTCTAACTCCAATGACCACCAATAATGAACAACAAAAAAAAAAGATTTATTTTTCTCTTAACCACCAAAAAAAGGTACATACCTAGCACAAGTAAGATTTTTATACCCCATATTTTATATGCAAAGCCTTGAGGGCCAAACCCAGTGCAACCAAGCACAATGGAAGATGCTCATCACTTTAAAAATTCGGTCCCTTCCCAAGAAACAGGGGGGGAATAATTTTTCCAAAACATTTATTTCTTCCTTTTAAGTTAGATCTAGAAGGAAGTAATTCTTCCTGCAAAAGCCATGCTCCTCAATCTTCTCCCCACGACTTAGGTGACGGGATGCCGGTAAGCCAGCTAAAATAACAGTGCTGTTGTGAGACTTGGGACCTAGGACATAAGGGACAGGAAAGTTGGGTGTATGGGCATGTCCTGGAGGGCAGCATCCTCCTGAGGCTCCCTGCTGGGTTGGCAGCATAGGCTCCTACATGCCATTGTTGGTGGCCCACATGCTGACGCGACTACAGGTACTTTCTCACCCAGCTCGGCCACCGCTCTCTGTGGGGCAAGAATGAGCACCCGTCTCTACACAACAGCCCAAGGCATATAGGGGTGGGGAGGGGGCATGCAGAAACATTTGTTTCACGAGATCTATCTCCATCTTACAAGCCTGGTTTCATATTTTTCTGTCTTATTCTTAATTAAAAAGAGGATACACTTCATGTCGGAAATCTGTATTTTTTGAAGCTTGAATCATTTAGCCTATTAAACCCAAGCCTGTAATATGGGTGTTATTTCTTAAAAACATACAGTAAATGCATTAAATTATTGATAGTCATTAAACAGGAAAAAAATTTAAACAGCTCTCAGCTTTTATCAATCATTAATGCAGTTTCCACTTGCGCATCTCGCTGGGTTGCTATCATATAGCAGAGAGCAAAGAGTACAAATCCTGAAGGCATGAATTCATTTTCTCTTGACGCAGAGTAAAAATATTCTTGGCAGCAGGAGAGAGGCTAAAACATGAAGCAGAATGGTTGAAAGGAGGCTTCTGTCTTTTGCAGTAAACAGGTAGCAATATGAGGCACCAGCAATTTTAGGGACAGAGGCCCAACCACTTCCCCTCACCTCCTGTAAGGGCCAGTAACAACATCCTCCATCACCTCCAACACCTGGCAGCCTAAAGCAGTTACGGCCACTCCGACAGCATTTACAAATTTGATCTCTATTTGAAATACACGTTAATTCAATGGCATAGCAGGGGCGGGGGGGGAAGGAGCATTGAGGTCAATGGTAAAGCATCCAGCAACTTCAGCGAGACGAAGATTTCACCCCAAGCTGCTCGTCAGCTAGCGGGCCAGTAAAACAGATAATGTGCAGAAAAACCCAGCTGTCACCAAATTGACAGCCTCAGCTCAGAAAAATGACAGACACTGAGATAGTCTCTTGAAGCTATTGTGAACCTTTACTGGGGCAAGTTATGACTAGACCTAATGTTTTTATCAGCTCTGAATGACTCTTGTCAATATGGGGAATCTGGAGACAGATGCCAATTGGTGGCACCTTGCCTGGCTGTGATATGCCGGCTAGCAGTGAAGGGAAGTAAAATCCCTTTTTTTTTTTTCCCCCCCTCCATTTTATGCACAGACTGAAGTCTTACAAAGCTGCTCCCTCAACTTTCACTTCCTGCAATTATATTGAAATTCACTGGTTTAAAATGCAGCAAAGACAGAACACAATCTTCAGTGACAAGCCAGGTATGATTGCAGCAGGCGAGGACCTAGCTGACCTACCTCTGAAGCAGCTACTGTAGGCAAGCCATAGCCATAAAAACATCAACATGAAACACAGACACACCAGCCCTGGCTAGATACCCAGCCAGTGAAACCTTAGCCCTGCAGCACCCCTGCTACTGGAACCCAAATCAATTTGTTTTAAACTACCTCGCGTCTGTTTAAATGAGCTGTAATAATAGCTCTGGAGCATGGTGCAGACACATCCAAAGCTAAAGACGATGCTGAGGACTGCCCGAGATGCATGCCCACACCCAGAGCCCACTTAGAGAGTACTAGCAGGAAAAACTCCTCAACCGAAGTGTTCCACTCCCTGCGATGGCATAAATTCCTTCAAAGAACATTTCTGTTCATACAGAAAAAAAATGAATATTAAAGATTTAGAAAAAAGTACAGAAAGAAACTTTGTCTGCTCCCAAAATCTAAGTCCTTCGGAGGTTGTTTTTTTTCCTGAAAATGATTCAAGAATGCACTGAGCCGAGCAACTAGATAATGCCAAATGTTGATACCAAAGTAGCCAGGAAAAGCTGCTGTCACTGGAAAAGATTTTCTAGCCTGACTGTTTACAGACAACTATGTTATAAAATACAAAGATATTTATTTCCAACCATCATTAGTGCAAATCTACATCATGTGAAAAAAAATAATTCACTTAAGAACATGCTTATGTCTCATTATACTGAGTCCCAAGGAAGGCAATACAGTATTTACAGTAATAATACAAAAGCTACTACATCACTGAAGTGATTTCATGATATATCAACAAACTAAGTAATTCACAATCAATTTCAGTATAATATTAAACCTTATCTATATACAGAACTGTAAGAGTAATAGCCCATATTATTAATGTGACACACAACCACTACCAGCTTTTGCACTGGTCAAGGAACCAGCACCAACCCCAGGGAGAAGGAGAAGATGCTCACCTGTCCTTCAGGCCTATACCACTGTGCTAACTAACTGGGAAGACAAGGGGAATGGAAATCAGGGTATCAACATGAGGCACTTGGACCAGCTCCACGGCTGCGTGCACAGAGCCGCTGCTGCAGCTGGACAAACCCCAGGCTGAGCAGCCAACTACACCGGGGCTGACATCCCCTCCCCACCGCCATCGGCCTGAGGTGAGGCAAGGAAAAGGGTCTGCTTTGGGTTGTGCTCTTCATTCAAGACATATGTATGGAAAGTCCGTGGAGTTCTGACGCTGGTTTTAAGCACCTCCCTGCAGAACGTGTTAGAAATTTATTCTTTTTTCCCCAAAAAGTATTGATTACTTGTAACGCACCCTTCTTGTCAAACTACTTTTTTTTTTTTTTGAAGTACTTAATCTGGTTTTTTTTAAACCACTCAAGTCCACATCTCTTACCCACCCTCCAACCAAGAACACACATTTCAAGCAGCTACAATTGCTATTAAGTTCTGCCTCGCCCATAACACACATTAGCTTTCCAACAAATTATCCGGAATTTTTATTTTGACACCACAATCTGGATCTCTAGCTAAAAGATGCAGTGGGAATGTACAAGTCCCTAGTGTTTCCCCTTCCTAACCAAGGCTTGTACGAGAAGACATAAGCAAAGGCTGCAAAACAAACTTTCTCAGATCCCCGAATAGGTCTCATGACAACTGCAGCTAAGTCTAATGGAAAGCAACTCTGAACTACTAGTTAAAGCCTTTCAAATTCTCATCAGTGTTTGTAAGGGATATGTTATCAAAGAAGAGAGATGCATCTTCTAGTACAGTATTGCACTTTTAACTGAATTATCACAGATCCAGACTTGAGGCTTAACTATTTGACTTCTATTAGTTTCAGAAACAGGACCTTTTTGTACTAGATGTTTGGGTTTTATGCGGCAGTATCTGTGCATACACACCACTTGCCCCCCTTTATTTTTTTTAATAAACTGATTCCATGATAAAAGTAGTTTAAAATAACAAAGCCAAACAACTGTCAAACCACCACTAATGTGAGCTTTCAAACAGGTTTCCATTTCATAAATCACTTTGGTGATCTAGTTTCCCACCACCCCAGGGAAGTTACACGCGTAACAGAGAAAATTCATTATCAATACACGGAGATCATTTGGCAACAATATTGCTACTAGTAAAGACTTGTGCAGTGCCACTATGATTTCAAGTGCATACACAGTACAGAAGAGCTGCTTAAAACCAATGGATTAGCTTTAGGTTTCCAAAATTAGAAAAAGATAACAAGTTCTGCTGTAAGTGCTCGGTCATCCACTTCCCCCTGAAACAGTGCATGGTAGGTGTGAGGAAGAGAATAGAGCATTAGCGGTGGGTACTAACTTGCTTCTCTTGCTAGGAAAGTAATTTCAATCATTTTCAGAATATTTGCTAATAATCCCAAGGGTGCAGCAAGTTCAGAGACCTCAAAACCAGAAGACTATTAGTTGAAACTTGTTCATTCACCGTGTTCAAAGACAGTGCTAGGAACATCATTATTATTTTCTACCCTACATACGTGTTTTCAGGTATTTATTTTATTAATGCTTCATATTATTTTGTAATAAGCTACATTTTAACTACTGCCCATATTTTCTTTGCATCTTAAAAAAAGTGAATTCTCTTGTTCTGTTCACCAGTTCTGATGTTTCTTTCCTTTGTGACAGGCTTCTGCTGCCAGTGGTCAACGGCTGAGACTCTGAATATTAGTCTCCCAGAGGAGGAAGAAAAATCAGTAAACCATAATCTGGGTGTGCAAGTATATTTGGCTGTATTTCCCACCTCTAGCACGTTTGCTTGTCCTGAAGCTCAGATGGTCACAAATAGCTCTTAATCAATACTCTTCCTCTGGAAATTCATCCAACAGCTAATTTCTCGTTACAAGAAATTCAGCCTCAGGAATTTAATCAGAAACCAAAGCAGAGGGCAAACTGACTATCTCCAAAGGACCCTTTACAAGGATCATCTCCTGAATGAAACTCTTATTAATGACAATTCTGCTATTCCCAACACAGAAGTATAGCTGCACTATGTGGATGTCTGATACAATATGATGCAATTCATGACTTGCAGTATATACTCCCTCCTCCCTCCAAGGTCAGAGGCTTTTCCACAGCTCCTATTTCCCACGTGAATTATTTCCTCATCTAATCAAAGAATGTGAAATACTTTAAAAAAGAATGGGAGTAAGTTGAATGAGAAGTATTCAGTAACTGGCTATTTGAAGTTATCAACTAAAACGAGTATTTTCACAATAATGGTAGCTATAGCTAACATGAAATGCAGAACTAGGATTCCAGTAAGAAGACTTCAGCTGAGCCTTTTCTGTCAACAATAACAAAAAATGCAGCAGTAGAGAGAGGAAATTCCGGATCAAGGACAGGAACAGGTAACCACCAGAGCAGTCAGACGCCAAAGTGTGGAACAGGTAACCAACCATCTTTCAGCCAGAGGCTCCCAGTCTGCAAACAGCACCATGGCAGGAATCGCTTGACTTCCCTGGGCTTTGTACAAGACAATTAGCAGAAACAAGGCTTACGTGGCTGACCCCGCATCTCCCATTCGGTTCATCCTGACTTTCATGTGTTGGCAGTAATCTCTTACAAATATCAGCTGGAGTTTATGCTCTAAGTATGCCAATTAACACAGACCAGAACAACTGCATTTCTCTGAAACTTGCATACAAAATCCCTGGCTATTTTCTATGGTATCACCTGCTCCCTGCTCCCCCAGCCAGCATCCCAACATACCCGTCACGCACTCCACACTATTGCAAAGGCCTCGAGCAGGTGGGGCAGGGACAGACGATGGTTTTGTCACCAACATTGCAGAGACCAGTTTAGAACACAGAATTTAAAAGTTGCATTAGCTACAGGTGCTCCATTTATGCTGTCTGCGTGTCAGGAGTTGAATCAGTGGCAGAGAATTTTTAAGACAGAAAGATGTGGGAAAATTTTTCAACACTACCTGTGTTACTTAGAAGGCCAAATCTCACTGAGTTTAAATCATTTAGGTACATCAAAAAGCTACTCCTGGCCTTTTGTTGTTATTCTATTAGATGTAACTACAAGCTATTACCCTAAAATTTATGCACAAATATCACTTGTCAATAGTACTTTGAGAAGAAGAAAAAAGGTGCAATTTTTACCAGTCAGACTGTGAGAGAATTTCCCATCACGCTGTGGCACGTATGCAAAGCTTCTCAGCAGCTTGTTCCCCGACAATGGATTTGCAAAGCAAGAACTGAGGGGATTATTTGATTCAGCATCTACTCAAGTGGCCAATTCCTTCAGCAATCAATACTAATCAACAAGCTGAAGCCTTGTAAGAAAAATCAGACAGCATTTGAATCCTTCCTGCTGCAGCAAGCAGGGCTCTGAGGCCTTACGGTCCAACACAGACACCTCAGACGCTGCAATTTTGGAAAATCAATTTTATCTGGGATTTAAAACACACCCTAGGATTCTTTCCAAACGCCAAAACACAAAGCTCACCTTTTCAATGAAATTCTGAGATGAAAAATACATACACACATACAAACAACTTGGGTCTAATATCATCTGTTTGTTTCTTCACACTTCAGCTGTGCGGAAAAGACCTTAACATGAGCATGGGAGATAGGGATTAAAATAAGAGCAATGCATTTTAGAGCAAAACACAGGCTATTCTCACACACACAACTTCTGCATTAATAACATAAGGAATTTTAATTTTTCCTATTATTCTTATCTTTCAGGGTGAGTTCGGGGATTCTTAAGAGGCGTGAATTACATTGCTCTGACAGTATACATGAGGAAAGCTGAGTGTCAAAACTTGAAAGAGAGCTTAGGAAAAAGAATATCTTTGGGTTCCTTAGGAAAAAAAACCAAACAAAATAACCCCCACAGAAGAGATTTAGGTTAGGTTTTTAAATGCCCCTTTTGTTCAGTCAAAGCCCATGCTTCATGCACTTCTATTCCCTTTAGAATCATATTAAAGCAGAAACCTTCAGATCATCAAACAGACCAGAGGGCCTTTGGCATCCATTGAGATACCTGCATTCGAGTTGTGTTTTAACAACCTTTTGAGTCCTCTCTCATGTGTCTTTAAGAAGCAGAAAGTATACAAATCTGTTTTTTCTCCGTTACATGTTCACTCCAAATCCTGTTGCAATTCCTAAGTAATTCTTGGCATAGCTGTACGAGAGTGACCAAACCCACTTTCAAAAAGAACAAATTGGCAGGCGAGCTGTGTTGACTAGGTGGAGGGGGAGAGCTGGGAACACAGTGTTTCCAGGAGTGCCACACACTTCGATGATAGGGTGGAAATGGGACGATGCAATGATCCGGTAGAACAGAAAGGCTCATCTGTGTTTATCAGGGGACAGCTTGTTTGGATAACGGGAAGCATAATGACTTCAGCCTGTATGAACAGCCAGATTCAGAAGGAGGAGTACTAGGGTCTGGGATTCCTAGAAAATAGCTGAAGGAAAAGGGTGATCTGTAAGTGCGGACTGTTCTGCAGCGGTAAGACTGGCAATGAGGAAGTCTCAGGCAAATCTGAAACAAAAATATCAGCTTTCACAGAAATTCACCTTCAGACCTGGCGAAGTTTGACACGCTGACAAAACCAGGATTTTGTATTTTAAAAAAAGCTTAAGAGCAATTCAGACATATATTTAAGCTACTGTGAAAAATATATGACCAAACATTAAATCGCCTATGCTGAGCCACTGCTAATCTGCTAGCACACCCGATGCTCAGTTCTATGCCCTACTCTTCATCTGCCAAAACATACAGAAATCATTCCCAGAAGACAGGTCATTTCTTCCACAGCCTTTTTAAGTCTGCAGGCAAGCGAAAATAAATGTGTATACATTTTTAGATACCTCCACGTTTTAAAAATGTTAACGTATAGCTATACTTTGTACTTATTTACATGCACTTTCCATATACATTCACGCGTGTTTATGCGGCATAAAAGCTCAACATTTTAGAAACAGCCAAGTTACAGTTTTTGCACTAGGCAATGATTAAAACCTGAATATTTCATAGTGGTGAATCACACTGCCAAGTCTCTAGGGATCAGAGCAATTTGAATTGGCATAAACGAATGTTTCCCAATCTTCTGCTGCTTCTGTAATGAGTTATGTTCCAGCCCTGCCAATCATTTCTCGGAAGGCAGACCCACTCTCCAGCTTTTTAGCTATATTCCCCACTCAGGAGTGCTGGGAAGGCTGTGCTTGCTTCCACATGTGCAACTGCCACCGTCTCACAACAGCAGCCCATCTGCACTTTGGACCTTTCGCCAAAGCTGTCCAAGCGCTTCCTCAGCACTTTCCTGACCCAGGTCTGCGCAGAGCCAAGGGAGGGAGAAGCCTCAATTCGACAGAGCCCATTCTCCTGTCAGCTTTTATCTTCCCAAATCACCAAATGAAATAATTTCTAGATCAGCAAAGACGGAAAAAGAATGCAAACAAAGCAGTTTCAATCCCTGTACCCACATTTAAACTGGCTGCCCTCTAGACCCAGACTGCGAGCCTTTTCACACCCGCAACTCTGCCGAGCAAGTCTCTGGAAGCCTTCTGAACTCAAATGTTAACACATTTCCCTGCTGATACAAGTTTAACCTCAAAAGAAGAGAGGAAACAAGCTGCTACACACAGATTAGAGCTGATGAGCAGTAGGTAATGACTGGAGCCGTGTCAAATCGCGGTTACAACAACTTTTTCTCCCCCCCCCCCCCCCCCCCCTCTATTTTTTTGAAGGTACATACGGGTTCACACACTGAAGTTTCCTTTTGAGCTTACTGTGCAAATACCTGAACTTCAACCAAAACTCTGCCAAAAAAGCACTTGTAGGGACTTGCCTGAATGGCACAAGAACCTTCTAGCAAACATGGGCATAGTTTTGCTTGGAGAGTTCAAGCAAGTACACTTGCAGATAACTAAAGGAATAGGAAGCTGAACTGTAGACTACTAAACTCAGACAATTTTTTTTTCTTCCAAAAATTGACATGACATTGCCAACCTGCTGTACGGTGATGTACTAATTCTACAGTCAATGAAGACATTAAAAATGTTGTTTCTACATGAACTAACAGAGCTGAGATAAATTTTGCTGATACCTAGCGTTGACTTTTTTTTTTTTTTTTTTAAATCTCCCACAGGTCTTGAAGCCTCTAGTTCTAGCAGAACACTTTTACTTTCACCTTAAATCACCTTATTTACAAGAATATTAAAATTGCTGACAAGACACACTACTTCTAGCTAGCATCCTCATTCCTATTACCACCAGTGAATTTACACATTATCAGATTGCTGTTATTTTTTTGTGTTTTAGCTTTGTATTTGGCCATTTCTTAAGGACCCCTAGCACAAAATCCAAGGTTCAAAGACTCTAGACCAAAGATCCCAAACAGCGATGGAAAGCACAGAAGTGTATTGATTTAATAAGATGCAACAGATGTCATCACATTATGAATACAATGATTCTGAGTGTATGTGCATCCCAGCATGTCAGCACCATCAGCTGCAATACAAAAAAAAAAAAAAAAAAAAAAAAAAAAAAAAAAAAAAAAAAAAAAGTCCTTTCACTTATTCTAACACCACCCATGTCAGGCTGTAAAACCATTGTATAGAGCAGAAGAGATACCAGCAATTTAAGTTTTGTTTGGATACATGGAAACAAGAGAAAGGGGAACTTGCAATGGAAACTACTAGAGTTAATAACCTAGTAATAGAAAGTCAACAGCATTTTTTCTTTATGTCAGCTCCAAGCACCCCAAATGCTAACAGCTGTCCATTAATCCATCAGTCTTGAGGCCTCATAAGCTACTTTTACTCCTTGTGAGTCTAGCTGCACAGAGGGTAAGTACTGGTATCTCTCTGAAGGAGCCACTCTTCTAAAACTGGTTTCAAACCCCTAGAAGCGGTGGTCTTTCTCCAGCCCTCTTTATTACTAACATTATTTTAAAGTCAGATGAGAATGGACTATTTCCTTGATCAAATTTTCACAAGTTGAAACTTCAGCAACACCCTGGGAGAAAACCCAGAACACCTAAATAAATCAAAACCACACAGAACTTGTATCCAACAGAGCTCTGTTGTCCGTTTCCTGACAGCTTCTATCTATCCAACAAATTACAACCAATTAAGTCTTTTGCAAGGAAACTTTTTGTTTACAGTGATGTTGAAGAAAACAAAAAAAGAGCTAAGAGGCATTACTCCAAATGTATTAAAATAATTAGTCCATCCACAAACACCACTGGAAATTGCCTTGGGTTTCTCCAAAGGACTTTAGTTTTGTTATTGTACATAATTATAGTAATCAAGAGTTCCTAACCGGGTTCTGCAAACATTAGGTTGGTTAAAATAGAGAAGATTTAAGGAATTGCATTCTTTCTTACAACTGCTAGGTCCTTCCTTTCCATTTCATGCTCAAAATACAAAAGTCAATTTTGCACTCAGACTTTTTTAAAAAAAAATATATATAAAAAAATTATCAGTAGATCAGCTGTTTCTTCAAAGCCTCACATACACCAAAGAAAAACCAAGCTCACAACTCTACCAGCATCTTACTGCAAGAATGCTAAAGCCAAAACACAGCTTCTATAAGGAAGCTAAAATTCATAGCCACACATCCAGAAAGGTGAGAAAAGTAAGCTTGGCTCACCAGCCAGAAGGTAACTGGACTAGCAACTCTAAAAAACTAATTCTAGGATATAGAATATTGAAAATGTGAGCCTAATAATGAGTAAGTAGTCAGAACCTTTATTGCTTTCCCAATTCTAATATCTTCTTACAATTAATTTGAAGCATTTTGCTTTCAAATGACGAAGACTTTACGTTCCTGAGAAAAACTTTAATTAAAAATACAGTTTAACACCTGATGATGTAAACAAGCTTTATTTTCTGTGCAAGGAAACTCTGTTGACATTGTTGAATACATAGGCACCTAAATTTACAAATCAGATCACAAGCAAAATCCCTGCTGTACTCGAGTCAATCACATTTTTGGCATTGACTTCACTAGAACGCAGATTGCAAGTGTTGGCTGCATCAGATCAATAGTTTTCAGAGCCTCTATGGTGTTATTTTTTCTTATACTATTCTTTTACAGTACAAGTAAGATGCCCTGACATTCCTGGCTTTAAGAGAAAACACAAACTGTTGATTTTAACACAGTGAAAATGTTAATCCAATGGTCAAATGGTCAAAACAGAAAATACTTTTTGAAAAGTCTCATCATAGTTACATGTGAATTACCATTGATGAAAGCAGGTCACATGATATTATTATAAAGGCCTTAATTCACAGTATTCCACAACCTATCAAGCAACTCCTCCTTTCTTGTAGAGATTTCAATTGAAAGAGGCGCACAGGAAAGAAGCAGAGACCTAACCATCACGACTTGCAATAGCCACCCCAGAAGTCAGTAGCAGAACCAAGCACATAGTTTATTGTCCTGCCTACACCGCTTCCCTTCATACTGCACTCATCTGTGCGATGTTAATGGCATAATACATATTAATGCCTCTGTCAGAATCCAGTGCTACATTTTACACTCTCCCAGACAGAATGCAGTAGTCTCTTGGATGTAAACACTGCATTTTGATGCAGGTAACCCATGACTCGGGTAACCTCCACTGCTTTTCGGGTTTTCCTGAAAGCAGGTTCTCAGATAACCATAATGGAATCAGGGCTAGGAGGAAGGGCAGAAAACAGTAGCAGCACATCTTGCAGAAGCAAAAAGGGTGCTCTGGTGTAAAACTCCTTTTGTATTACCTGCATGTACCCCGCACTCTATTTAGTATGGGCATTCGTCCCTAGCCTACATTCAAGGAAGCATTGTAATATATTAAAGAATAAACTTTTCAAAAGACTTTTTAAGCCCTCCCAGACTTCTACGAATGTTATGTTACAGCACTTTAGCACCAGTAAACAGGTTGTGGGTCCCAAAGAAAAGCTAGCTTATTTAAACAGAAGGACTACATATGATTTCAGACTACTCTGGATAAAGAATCCAGAAAAAGTGTTCTGCCACAACAGTATTCCCTGAAATTAAGAGACAGCTGCAGAAGTAAGCATTCACTGAAATGCTTTGCTGGGTGGAATAGCTACAGAATTATATATATTAAATTAAAAACCAAAACCCAAACAAACAACCCTCCACACACACTGTCAATCTTTTTCAGTACGAGTAGCATTTGCAATTAGACCAACAGACTCCAATTCTTGACTTTCTGCCAGATAGCTTTTGCAGTATGCTTCTCTCCCTAAAAAGTTATCTCTGAAGGTTAAAACAAGCTTGACAATAATAGTCAGATGGCATTTATCTGCACAACAAACTCAGTTACGAGCCATCAATATTTATTAGATATAAATCTCAAGCCCTCTTGCAAGTTATAACAAGTTATATAAATTAATCTTGCTCAAGATACTCATCAACATATTTTCTAACTCTAACACCATTAAAACAAGATTCACCAGGTATCCCTTGTCATACTCAGCAGCTGTTTACACTTAGCTTTCTGCATCTTAATCTTATATTTGGCTAAACTAACGAAATTAATATTCTAGCTTCCTTTCTTTTCTCACACTTAAGCTACAAGACAAAACTGCGTCAAGTTAAAAAATTTAAATAATCATTTATTACTAACGTGTAGAACTTGCGCAGATCAGAGGAAAACAAAGCATTTGCAGTGTAAAACACTGGAGGCTTTAAAAAAATGCAACAAATTTGAAAAGGGCTTTCAATTACAATTTAAACCTTTGGATCTCCCAAAGAACAGCTGTGCAAATATTAAAGGACAAACTACAGCAAATGGTACCTTTAGAAAGAAAGCATAGATTTTTATAGTGCTCTTTAAAACTTCAGTATTCAATTGTACAGTCATCCGATATTTTCACCAGTAATTAAGTCACTACATGAAGAACGTAGAGTTGCAGAGCAAGTTTCCTGGCTTCCCTTAAGCCCAAAATGAGACAGCATGATATACTTACAAATTTCTGCTCTGCTCCTAAAATTCTTATGCCACCAAAGATATTCCTATACCAACCTCCTGTTAGGAGGTAGAGGCTGCAATAAAAGCAAGCTAGCAGAACACCTGAGGGATTTCAGAGTTTAATTCAACAGCTGATGGTATTTAAGCATATGGTCAATGTAAGCACTTTTCTGAATAAGGACAAAATTAACATGTGCTTGACTGAACTTGAGCTCAAACAGACTTAAAATTTGACTCAAAACTGGCTGAATTAATAGTCACACAAAACAGACTTCAATACAGTCTGGCTCTTTCTACCTACTTAGTTTTTAGAGCAAGCAAAATGCTCTGTCCTCTCTTTTTATAGGTAACCATCAACATTCACCGATTGGCCTTACAGATATAATGTAAAAATCTTTTCAAAGAGAAGCACACACAACCCCAGACAATCCCATATTGAGGATTTTTCTCCAAACAAATGGCTCAAAGGCAACAATACTCACTTCATTCTTCCCACCCAACACAAAGGCTGCAATCTGTGAGATGTTTCTTCCACAGGAAACATCCAATCAATCAACTAAATTATTTTAAGCAGTTTTAAGAGAAGTTAGGTAGGCTTTACTGGTTTAACATCACAGTAAACCTTATTAAAGAAACAAATTCTAAACTTTTGCCCAATATATCTTCTGATGCCCGTAACTGAAAACACCCTTAATGCAGTCCTCAAAGACTTCTGGAAATACAGTATAGACATACACACATGTATCTTCTTTTTTAAATATAGTGTATGGGAGTACACAGTGGCTGGAGGGCAACAGCATTGTTGTGTAGTGCCAGTGAGCTCAGTAAAACAATTTAGACACCTAAGTGTTATCTTCTGCTTATCAAGAGTGTTCATTTAACAGTGTTTCTCATTTCTAGAGAAAACTAAAGCTAAGTTCCAAGAACAATGATTAAATGATGTATTTTCAAAAGAGAAACAAGACAAAAGGCAATTTTATCTTATTCCAGCCATTCTCCTTCTTGGACAAATCTGAAGTTTTAAAAGTGCCAGCTCTTCGCTTGTTACTACTTTGTCTTTCCATCTCAAAAAGATATGAAAATCAGTTGTAATTCAAGGCTAATTCAGTCTCTAATTAGTTTGGAATTTTAATGGCCCTGATCCTATGTGTTACAACTAATTTTTATCATGTCTGATACTTCACGGATGTGTCATGTTCTTGCTAATCTGGATCAGCACTTTTGGCAAAATTTTATTATGAGTAGTATCGAGGCAAGAAATTTCAAACATCAGATCATCTTGTGACAACACACCAGAGAGCAACCAGACAGAAATAAAGCAGCTGAGTTTACTCAAGGGATGGAAGCCTTCTTCCCAAAAGAGAATTTGTGAAGGTAACTTCCAGTCCTTTCAGAATTCTGTGTATAGGCTGACTATTACCCTAGAAAGGGCAAGAAATACATATCAATACAAAACTGTTCACTCTAACAGCTTTTCTTAGATGTTGCACTTGAGAATACAAAATAAAACAGAACACAGATCCTCTTTACTCTTACACCCGGTTTCTAATAAATTGCAGTCTACAGAATGGCACAGGTAGATTAAAAGACCATGAAATAAATGTTCTATTGGAGCAAGTTCGGTTTTCTTGACATGATGGGTCTATTTGTTGTGGCTGCCTCCCTGGTAGAGAATGCACTCGACCGATTAAGGTGCAAAATTTTGTATTCACATTATCTCCTCTCATCTTCTGTCATCAGCAACTGCATGAAAAGCAGGTTCAAATTTACTCTGGTCTGAGCAATTTGACTTGGATACATTTTAAGATGTAAGGATGTTCTCAACTGATCAGTATTATCTCAGTGTAGCAGTGGGTCAATGCAGTGGCAAACCACTTCGCCTCTCAAGAAAAGTTTCTTTCCAAGATGTGACCGGTGGAAGCCAGCTGAACAGCCACATGTTCATCAGTCCCCCTACAAAACGACCACAAGGCTTGGCACCACAAGCAATATTTCCAGGAAGGAAGCCAGATGTATATTAATATGGATAGAAGTAACCAGATGAAGAAACACAGGCCAAGGCAGCAGAGATACATGCTCTGCATCACCCCTCATTAGACCTACCTCAAAGGGATGATGTTCACCCCATCCTTCATATCACACACTGAGAAGCTGAAACCTGGATACAACCATTACAACTGAGGGTTGAAACCTGGCTTCCTGTTCGCTGCTCTGCCCTGGTATGCCTTGGACCCTATGAAAACATCCACTTCAAGTGCTGTACAGGCCAGAGAGATTTGACTGACAGATTTTATCTCCACTGAAATTATCATGCCATGCAGAGGCATAACTTCACATGGTCTGGGTCTACACCTCTGCAACAGACTGCATACAATGACTTTCTGCGTATCTTCTAACCAAATCATTCATTTTAAAAGAATGGTTCCACAAACTTCTACGAAAGCAAAGCAAGAGGACAAGCATGTATATTCAGTCTAAGCTGAATTTGTTATTATGAACTGGACTCCATGCTTTCTTTCATGTAACACTCAGCCAACTGTACGGTTTTATAAGGTGCTGGAGGAATGTATTTCCTGTTATCCGAAACACATCACTTCTAGAGCACATGAACGACAGTTTGTGTTGAGTTTCTACAATAAACTAAGAGGGCTGTCAAGTTTGATGGCATATTAGTTTGTCACTTGTAACAGGCAAAGCTGTGTGAGCAGATTAGACAATGCTACATAATTTAATAATTTTATCATCTATTCTACTTGACATTACCAGCTATTCCTCATGATTTCATCTGCCTATGAGACTATGTGCCAGTCGCAGAGCCTTTTTACTAAAATGAATATTGTCTACCCATACGCAAACACCACTGTTTAACCCATAAAAGGCAAGCTTGGCTTTCAAAACCAAAAAAATCCTCCAACTTTAATTCCTGGAAACTCACACATACAACTTCAGAGCAGCTCTTCTAAAGGGCAAATGTGGAATGAGATCTATTTAGGCAAATCTACCCACATTAAAATATACTGTGTACTTACAGACCTTTAATCAAATTCACAGAAGCAAAGCCTTAAATGCTGACCCTCTGCAGGGGATGAAGTGGAGAGAGAAACTGACAGGTTAGAACGCAAGAGAAAAAAATTCACAATCATACCATACCAAAAAGCCTCTGACAGAGTCATTTTAAGAAAGTCAAATACATAGACGATATCAGAAGTAATATATATATACACACACATACACACACATCTATATACGTGTCCAATTATCCTGAATCAAGAAAATAGATAGTAATCAATGAGTAGAACAAGGGGAGGCACCTACATTTAAATCAGCAATGGTATCTAGAAAATAAGTATCAAATCAGTCACTTGCATGTATTTGCAAGAAAAGTTTGGGCTTGCGTTTTAGTTTTCTTTCTAAACACAGCTTCCAGTTCTAGGGCTCCAAGGAAACGGGAACAGATGAGAGGTGAACAGATAGGTTTAGGAACACAGTACGAGTTAAAGAGACACTGAGTG
Organism: Burhinus oedicnemus; assembly: GCA_008921705.1. Classification (NCBI taxonomy): domain Eukaryota; kingdom Metazoa; phylum Chordata; class Aves; order Charadriiformes; family Burhinidae; genus Burhinus; species Burhinus oedicnemus. Next base: position 2,477,835 of record VFFE01008282.1, on the reverse strand, counting down.
AACTAGTTGCAACTGGAATTAGAGTCTTCCCAGGAAATACTCTGCATATTACTCATTTCAAACTGCAGAAGGGATGAAAATCGAAATCTTTTACTCTGCTTCTTGTGCGCTTGGCCTATAACCTAGGAAACAAACAACTTCAGTATTCATATATCACTGCTTTCATAAAATAGTTGGAGAAAAAAAAATACTCTTGTGGATAGGTGGGGGGGAATGATGACGACTACTTTTTTTTGTCCGCAGACCACAATCCTTCATTTTACGCTGTTGTAGGATGCTCAGCACTAATATGCACTGCAAATTCCTGGGACAGATAAATTACAAGATCATTCGAGGCATTCAACCCACAGCTTACAGATGCAGCAACTCCTGCCAGTGCTCAGAACCAAATCCTCTATTCGGCCTGCCCAAAACTGCTAGTGTGCCACAAGAGTCTCACGTATTCACAACCTACAGGAACGCCACTAAGCTACAGTGGGCATCAGTGAATCAGCAAGCACATTACCTCGTCTTCTCTGTGAGTGTTCAGAACCAAAAACTGCTTTTGTACAGCAATCCCAAGGGGACAAAATGGGCCAAAGACTTTAGCTCAGACTTCTGCCAGTTGACCACAGCTCGTACCTAAGATGCCAGCAAATCCAGGAACATGGGTAAGACATTAGCCAGCTCCAACTGCAAAAGAGCTGGGTTACACTGAAAAAAAAAATTCCTCTTTAAGTCTGGTATCTGCCCACAGAGAATCAGACTATCAATTTTTTAAAGGGTATTTCTTTTAACTAAACTCCTTTAATATATTTTATGCGGGATTACGTTACTAATAATTTCCACGGCATTTCAGGCATGAGAAGTACCAGTTACATCCTCCCTCAAAGCATGTGTAGAGGTAGGACAAGGGAGAAATCATTATGCTTTAGAGGTTTCTGTATATTATCTGCACGCTTACTATTTTATGTCAAAAATCCAAATAAGAAAACATTTTCCCCCAAAGTTTGCTGAGATCAGAAATTAACACCAGGTCTGTGCAAGGGGGCATGCTGTCCCCTGCAACAGTGCAGCTCAAAGCACACACACTTGTCCAACACTGCCTGCAAGGAGTTATAACTGGGAAACTATTTCAGCCAACTTTGGCCCAGAGCCACTCAAAGCTATTGCTACTGCGACACAAAGTCACAAACTTATCCCTGTAACGGGCAAGGGCTTCCTTTGTGCTTCTGGAGACCCCCTTTTGTTGTAAGAGTGTGAAGAGAACAAAACTCACACTGCAACTTAGGGAACAGTAAAATCTGTGTAGCCCGTGACAAAAGCTTGTGTTCATCAAAACGCAGAAGTAGATGGTGTTCAAATTCAAAACGTCCTTATCAGTATTTACTCCTAGCAAACTAGTTTGTTTATTTTTCCTTTATGTTGCAGATATTTATGCCACTTTCCAGCTGTTTCTGTAATTCTGACCTAAATCAACATTGATGGGGATTTGCAACATACCCCTTTGATTTTTTCAAGTAACTGGTCTACGTCTAGGAAGTCTTTCAAATGGGTTAATCTAAAGATATGGAGAAATCCTGATTTACTAAGCAGTTTAAAATACAAACATGAAAAAACAGAGTCAGGAGGACTGGAAAAGCCACTCGACTGGTTCTCCTAATGCCTCCCCAGTACAGGTTGTTAATTAGGATACTAAACAACTGCCTTGCTGTTGTATTTATGCAAGTTCCTTGATGACTAGTTCTGCTTCCAGTTTCCATCAGAAGTATTATCATGGCTAATAAATTACGAACAGTATAATAGCCGATTACTGCATTACATTTCTGATGTGATGCCACCGTATACAGAACAATGTATTTAAAAATGAAGTTGGCTCTTCTTTTAACCTCTATCTCTACTACTAAACATTAAAAAGGTGCAGTTATCATTTCAGTCACCGCCAGACACTGCAAGGAAGACCACATATGTAGTGAGCATAAGAGACAGAAGTGACAGAAATTGATAAAAACTTCATCACATGGCTGACACCCCATATATCAAAGCCCTAAATCTCATTCTCTGCTTGCCTCCAATTTCCATCAAAGCCTGCCAGCTGCACATTTATTGAGAAGTTTGTGATCTGACAGCCACTGTATTACCAACATTAATGATGCATCAGTCTCTAGAATTACTGGGGAAACAGTCCAATTGATTTTATTATTATACAGAGTTCCTCACATTTCATTTCAGGCAGCTTCCTACCACAAATTTTAGCAATAACTAAAAATGCTACACAGCTGATGCACAAAATGCTGAGGCAAAAGATGGTTACCACAGCTTCACGCCACTCCGTTCTCCCTCCAGGAGAGCTCCAAATCACTCAGACACCACTGTGTAACCCATGAGTTATTGGTCCATAACTAAAAGGGCTTACACATAATGGCACCATAAACAGTGCACCACTAATATTCACTAATTTGGCCAAGAAAGCTACAAACAGTCGCACGATGTCTTCACCTCCCAAAAAAGGCAGTTCTCCCAAAGTCTTCTAAATCCCTGTTATTGACACTAAATAAAAACCACTCGGGGAGGCAGAAGATAACTTAAAAATATATTGCCATATAGACTGAAATTGTTTCCACAGGTACCATAAAGAACAAGTGCAGCAAATAGCCCACTTTAGCCTGTTCTTTTCATCCTAGAAGGCTTTCTTCACTTAAAAAACAAACAACTATCACAGCTACTAAAAAGATGCAATAATGCAATACAACAAATCAAGCTTGTAGGGGCTTTTTTGAATCATAACCAAATATTTGAAATATATATGCAGGTTGAAATTTCCAGTATCAGTTGGGAAAGGATCTCCATGAAATATCCCCCATCTATTCCCAGAAGTCCCCAAAGGTACTACGTCTTTTTTTTGCTTTCAGTGAGCCTAGCAATGACACCTAACAGAGAACTATTCCTGTCACTTTTTAGGTTTGAAAGAGAACAAATAAATGCTGTTATAGTTTTAAGAAAAGTCATTTTAAGGCTCCATATCTCCCAAAAAAGGCAAGAGAGACATACAGTTTTCCTTCTCTATTTTTAATCTCTTAACTTCAATTTTTCCAAAGGTCATAAACAAAATGTTTTCAAGTACTTGTATTAACAGTGGTTTACTCACTTTTTTTGATACACAAGTCTGCAACATAGTGACAAGAGGAATCCATCAGATGGAACAAACAAGAACTGCTGCAGAGGTAGAATGAGATCCTTTCCCATTTACCTTTTTTATTTATTTTTTTTTACTTGACAATAGCAATTTAGTCATTTTGAGTTTTGTAAGAAATGAATTTGAGTTATTAGAGGAGATAGATTTTCAAACCAATCAATACGAATGCTTTAAAAAAATCTACTACAGAAGAAAGTACTGCGTCTACTTCTATAGAAACTCCTCCCTGCCTCCATAGCAGGATCTCGAATTACAAGCACTATAGGGAAAAAAAAAGCTAATCACTAGCGAATGCACAGAGAGTAGCAAGCTGCTTCCAGATGTGTAATGCAGCCCAGACCTTACACAAATAAGCAGTAGGAAATGCTGCGCCATTTTTCTTTCTTGTTTTCTTGCAGTCCACTATTTTAGAGGCACGCAACATATTCACCTTTGAGGAACATATATGAAGTTGGCTCAGCTTGCACCCTACTCCCAGGCTCTGCTCCCTAAGCAAAGGGCAAACGTACCTGGACAGAAGAATTACCTGTATTAATCACAGTATCGTCTAAAATGGATCCAGTCCTAACTGTGCTCCGATTGACAAGTTTAGAGGTAGAGCCCTGCTCCAGACTGCCCACCTGATGTGTGCCGGAGGGACAGCCCGTCTGCTATGAATCCCTGTCAGATCACAGCCTGCAAACAGGAAGGACAAACGGAGCAACGGGTGCTGGCTGGCTCCAGTACAGCACAGGGCTCCGCAGCTCCCGAGCAGCAGCGTCGGACGAAGGGGCAGAGCAGGCCAGCCCTTCTCAGTAGGAAACCCAACAGACAAGCCTAAAGCCAGAGGTTTAGGGTAGGTTGGTTTTTTGTGTTGTTGTTGTTGGTTGGTTTTTTTTTTGGTTTTAAACACTTAAACACATATAAAGCTTTCACTCATATTTGGCATCAAATATAACAGGTACTTCGTTAGCATTCCCTTTTGGGGTCTCCAGAAGAACAAGCAAACCAGGCAGGAAAACCCAATTGGTTTGAGGAAGCACAGCCTTCCAAGTATCTTCCTGATGGCAATGAGCAGAAATTTAAATACCCACAGACAGTTTAGAGGACAGTCACAACCAAACCTTTTTTACTTTGCTGGCACAGTTTTCATTTACAACACACACGTTAAAAAACCCAAAACATCACAATCATTACTTTGCAATACATGCAACAGACTGAATGCAGGCAATTCTAATAGGAAATTCATTAACTTGGGAACAAACAGTTCCTATAATTAGTTACCAGAAAATATTCAACATGCATTTACAGGTTTATTCTTGAATCACTAAGTACAACTCTAGGCACTAAGGCTGAGTACCTTGCGGGGGGAACAAAAAAACCCAAAAGTATTTAAACTACCATCAGTTATGCCATTATTCCCTAGATCAAGAACCATGTGACGTTTACACTGTTTATTTGCATATACAGCCGGTCCTGTTTGTTAGAAAGCTGTTTTCCAACATGCAAATTGGCGACTTCTGTAGGTCGAACACTAGCATGAGCAACCTGATAAAAATCACGTTAAACTGGGACTTTTATCTCTCTTATACAGCTGGCGTAGATGCAGGCAGTCATACCGCTATTAATGTTTCAGATTATTAGAAAGACTGCTTAAGTGGAAAGTACTTAATATTCATGAAGTCTCTTTAGCATCTGATTAGGCTCTTCCCCTTCCTCTGCCTCATGCTTCATTTGTTACATTTTTACCTGGGCCAAAAATGCAACTATGAAACCACCTTTATTTTGCATTTAGCAAACACTAAACATGGTTAAATAGAAAGGGATTTCTGTCCTTCTGGAAGCTGGAAAGTAACCTTTATTCAGCAGAGAAACATACGCAGGCTTTAAACTTAAACCAACAAACACTTTTAACGTACATTGACTTATGGTAAAAGCAAGTTACACTTACGTAATCTGGTCCGATAAGCCATTATTACATATTATTATATTAATAATTAGGCTCCTGGGAACGGGCAGGAAGTACATACTAATGGAAGATGGGCCCTGGGAGACTGCACCGACCAACGGCAGCCCTGGACCCCGCGTCCTCAAAGCAAGGGTTCATGACTACCACATGCAGATTACGTGATGTCAAATAAATCATACCTTATGCCAAATAAATCCCCTGGGGGGGAGATGATGACAGGAAAAAACTCATGCCTAACAACGAAGGCCATGATTTGACCAGCATGTAACAGCATGGTGAACTTTATTATCGTAGTCCATGCAGCTTTCCGAGAGCTTAGTAAGTGCATAAATGTCCTTATTAAGTGCATAAATGTCCTTGCCACAGGGCTCAGAGGGGCACAGGCGGGTGGCCACGGGGGGCCAGCAGCCATGTCACAGCCCCCGCCACCCCCAAGAGATAGCTCATCTTCATCACCCCTCCATTAAAAAAGAAACAAACCTTAAGCTCTTTTTTAAAAATAAAAAAAAATCTCCATTTTAAAAGTTAACAAAAAAAAAAAAAAAAAAAAAAAAAAAAAAGGAGGTGAAGTAGCTCTAAGTTCACCTCCTCAGTGGTAATAAATAAGGCCGAAGCGTGGAGGCAAAGTTAACCACAATCCTGGGACTCGATCCAAGTCTCCCATGACAATAGGAAAACATTAGAACTGTAACATTCAAAATATTATTTAACTTTTAAAGTCTTAGAGCAGTTCAAAGTCTCCTTTGTGGAACAGTGCTTTTGAAAATGTCGGTTGCCTTCCAGAGACCATTTCCTCCTAATCAGGCCCGGCGTTATTTAAATAGCGAGGAAAAACCAGCAAGAATAGGAATCGCTTGGCTGAGCCAGGGAGGGGGAAAGTCCTTAAAATGACTGCAGAATTCTTAAAAGCTGGTAAAAGGCCTAATCCTATATAATGATTTACAAAGTGACAAGGAAAATAGATTTACTGCGACAGTTTGAAAGGAGACCAACATAAATAAAACCCCTGCTCAGGTGGCGGCCGCCCCCTCAGTGGCTGGCGGCAGGGACAAAGCAGCCTTCCACCCACCTGCCTGGGCCCCCCTCACAGCCAACGCCGAGGGGAAAAAACAACCAAGCAACTTAAAAAGCAAAATTACTTGCTCCAAAGTCAGAAATTCTTTCCAAGGCACCAGCTGATTGATTACCAGTGCAGCAATTCACACATAACACCTCTTCGTACAGTAATCCCAGATTTAAAAAAAAAAAAAAAAAAGACAACTCATTATCCCTATCTCCCCCCATAAAAATAACAACAACAAAAAAACCCTTATACCCAAGAGCTTTGGTTTTATTCATTAAGGTCCCGACTGCAGTACCGCAGCTGCAGTACGCAGAGGCCGAGCATGGTGCCAAGTATTTGCAGGCCAAGCACGCGAAACATGTCTCTGGCCAGCGAGCGCGATGTGGGTCAGGAAGGCCTGGTACTACTTATTTATGGCTTTTTTTTTTGAGATATAGAAGACGCACAGTCCTGTTTAACCCCTTCTTTGCTGACAGGCACCTGAGGCAGTGGCAGGGCTGCTGGCCCCTGTGTGTTGTCCGCCCCTGCACCAGGGCCCGCTTTGCCGGCATGGCGTGGTTACACGGGTGCCGAGGGGCCGGCTTTCCTCTGCTGGAGCGACGCCGTTCAGCTTCCAGCTGCACGGCAGAACGCACCCGAGTGCGCCAGCGAAGGACCAGCTGCTCTTCCCTGCCTCCACAGCGACAGGCAGCTGCGTCGCCCCCCAAAATCAGCCCAGGCCATGCCCTCCAGCCTCCACCCCCAGGCTTCTGCATGGTGTGAACTCAGGGGGGAACCTCCCCCAAAACGGAGGCACCCTCCTCCTCCCTCCTCCTCCAGGAGGAGGGGTCCCTTTATACCGCTTCGCTCGCTGCCTCCCCGCAGCCAGTGTTGAGCATCTCCTTCCCTAATGCGAAATTACTGAATAAACATGACGAGTGCCCCCTCCCCACCAGGGCCATGCCAAAGACTGTAAGCAGGTCATTAACCACCAAGGTCATCTTGTTTGTGAAAAAGAAAGGAAAACATTACCATTAAGACTCTCATATGGTAAAACAGCAATGACAGCAACAAGGAAACATAAGCTTAATGTTTCCTTTAACCCTCGCTTAAAAACACATTTGAAGTCATCCGACTCAACCATATGGACTTTGCAAATTACCATTCATTGAGAAGGTTTTGGGTAGATTCAGCCCCATTTCACACTTGGCACCACACACGTACCCCAACATTTTGTGCAGGAGCTGTTGCTAAACCTCGTCCCCAGGCAGAAAGCAATGAATTCATCCAGCCTTTCTAAAGTTGTCGTCAGGAAGAGCCACCCAACCTCTCCCGCTCATCAGCATTCAGGGCACACTACTGCATCTTGGAATGGCTGTGCCGGACCCCCCCGGCTGCCGCAGCAACACCCCTGCCTATCCAGCAGGCTCCACAGGACACCCCCTCCCCCCCTTTCCTACAGGGAGCATATAAATTTTCCTCCATCTGAGCCTTAACTACCGTTTGTCCGCAGACTTGTAAAATAGACTAAGAAATGCCTAATGAGACACTGATCTGGCATCCAAATGTTCTCCCCCACCCATTCCCCCAGCGAGGCCGCTGTCCCAGCAGCACAGGCATGGAGGCTGCCATTTGTTTGCCAGCTCTCCAAGGAAGGAAGGAAGGAAAGCGGGCGAGAGCTGGAGTCGGCGCAACATCAGCACATGCCTGGCTCGCACATGTTTTCGGTCGCTCACTACTAGGAAAATACATACATATAGACACACACACACACACTACCCTGAAAGCCCAAAGGAAGGCAGCAGGTTGCTAGGATAACATCGCTTCCTTCGCACCAGGAGCTAATAAAATAAGTAAAAACCACAGCTCTCAAGAGAAAGGCTGATACATGCTAAGCTTTTGAGACCCTACACAAATGCAATCCTTCCCGTTTCCAGACAGCCCAACACCTGTACTTCCAGGGACCTCACAAATTACTTTTCTTACAGTAGCACTGCAAAACTAGCTTCTGCACAAAAACTGGGGAAGTCCAGGCAAGAGATGGAAGATTGCATAATTAACCCCATTTTATTACTGGGACACGCAGGCATTCAGAGTCTAAGCAATCTGTTCAAAGTTACTTGAGAAGTCTGGAGGGGAAAAATTAGCTGAATCAGACAACCGCAGCGCTGAGTTCAGTGACCCAAAGCCAAGCCTCCTGCCCTCTAACTGAACACTTAACTCTTGCCGGAGAGAGCTCCAACATGGAGACAGAAGACTCCGGCAGGTCGGTAAGCCAGCTGTTACCTTGCCTGCTGCTGCCGGGAGGAGTTACCCACGCGGCTGGTTTTGCATTCTCTGAACACATCTTGTTGCAGCATTGGGCCTTGAAGTAAAAAAAAAACCAAAAACAAAACAAAAAAAAACCCACACAAAAAAAACCCCAAAGTATTTTTGAAAGTACTTTAAATATTTTAAAAACCTGAAATAGGTTCCAGACTGCAAATATTTACACACATTCTTAACTTTACATGCAAGGAGTTCAACTAAGTTTAAAACCCCATTTTTATGTCTAACCTTAACTATGTACATAAATATTTACAGGACTGTGACTTTGATTTTCCTCCCTCGTGCTCAGTACATCACCTGGTTCTTGAGTGGCTGGGGTCAACGCAGCGAGCTGCTTTCTCAGTTTCATGCATTATCCCATGCCTGCGTTGCCTGGCTTGCAAACAGAGGAGGAGCAACGTGGAAATCCAAAACCTAACACCCCAAGCTGCTTTTAAGTGGTTAGCATTCTGCAAAAAACATGGTCAAAGGACTAGACTGAAACTTGAATAACTGTACCTATTTTGAAATCTCACACAGATTAATTTGAGCGGGGTACTAAACAGTTACTTACATAGGAGTTACTTACATAGGAGTTACTTACATAGGAGTTACTTACATAGGAGTTACTTACATAGGAGTTACTTACATAGGAGTTAGCAACGAGGCAGCTCATGTGCCTCAGTGGCGATTTGCCTGGTGTGCACGCAGATAAACCCTTGACCTCTACAGGCAGGGGGGTTTAAATGAGTTTCAGGATTTAAAAAAAAACAAAAAACAAAAAAACCAAAACAAAACAAAAACCGCAACAAAACCAGACCACCAAACTAAAACTTTATAATAGCCTAATCTAAGTTTTATTCACAATGACTAAAAAACTTGGAAAGATACAAAAGAAGTTTTGGGAGCGTGAGCAGCAGCATTCCCTTCCCAGATTCCCAGAGTAGAGCACAGCACTCTGCTCCCAGGAAGCAGGGCTGAGCCTGCTCTTCGCCTTCCCCACCAACTCATAGAATACAGAGGGAGAAAAGGAGAAGAAAAGAAAAGAAAGAAAGAAAGAAAAAAAATAAATAAATTGCTGTTTGCAGCCCAACTTTCCAGTGTTGAAACAAGGCTCAATCAGTTTAAACATCATACTTTCTAGACTCTTCCTCTTCAGCATCAGTCATAGGAAACATTTAAAAATAGTAAGTTAATGATGTTAATACGAACGTTACTTTTAAGAGGTTTGTTTATGCGTTTGATAGCACTTGTGCTTAGCTACTTTAACTATTTCCTCCTGTAGACCATCTCATCTGTCAGTTTCCTCTGTTTGTGTAGCGCCTTTGATAGCGGAATAGGACAGAAAAAAGTTTAAATGCTTTAAAGTATATGCACTCTGACTTTAAAACCACAAAACTTGGCAGAGTGATTCATCAACAGTCAAAATCCCCCAAACAACTTTCTCTTTAAAAGAAAATTCAATATTTATTTTGTGCTCCAATACACATAATGTCTCCTATAACGTTTTATTAATTTGTAATACACTGAAGTCTCAACAATTATTTCTGAAATCTATACAGTTCTTGCAGCTACCAGAATACAGCATCCCATCAAATTCTAACCCAAATTTCCCTAACTCAACATTAACAGATGCAAACACTCTCTTGCCTTGGATAAGGCTAGAGAAGGAAAATCAAATGTCTGTATACAAACTGATTTCAGTAATATACTATGTGAATTTAATACATTAATGAAAAGGATTTTAAACAATACAATTTCACTAAATTCAATTAGTGCTGCTCAACAGATACAGTTACAAAACATCACAATGAATATTAATGGCAGAGGCTTATGCTATGTAACTCTTAGTATCTTGACATGCAGAAAGATTTCAGTATGGTGATTTGTTCGGAATATAATTAAAAGTACCAATCACAAAAGGAAAAAGCAAAACCTCTGCAAAAATGAATCTGTGCCCTTGATTTTTAGAAGCTGTCTATAACTTGAAACACTTCCAAGAATTTGGAGATGTTTGGATGCCTCCCTTCATATTGTTTCAAAATATCAAATTTTCAGAAATAGCATGCATTGCACTTAATGCAATACGGGGCCTGTTTCAGGCATTTTCAAGAATCAGTTGCTTTACAAAAATAAGCAGTGTTCAAGAATTGTTTCTATATAAAAACAAAATTTTGACAGAAAATGAAGGCAAGACACGAAGATACTCACAATTTCTGTTTTCAACCGTAAGTAATTTTATTTTTTGTTGCGGTCTAAGAATAATTTTGATTTTAAAAAAACAAAAAAACCCAAACAAAAAAAGTAACTGGAGCTATTAAAAGCTATTTTACAGTAAAGGTTGGCAGTACAGAACATCTGCATACAAAGTTATCAGTTGTATTCTTATTTGAACATGATTTTCTTCATCAAAATCTTTATGCTGTGTTGTACCCCAAACGGCAACCTGTTCAAAATCTGTGCACAAGATAGGGACAAAGCCTAGACCTGTATGTGTGTGTACTTGTTAACTTCAGGTATTACTAATGTCGCAGGAGAATACTTCACTGAGACTGAGTGTCCACAGTTAAATGCATGCAAACACTGGCCAGTTCAAGGTTCTCACTTGCTTTTATTCGGGGAAATTTCCTCCAAAGGCTGAAGATGACTCTTTAAGGCATTTCTGTTCAACAGGTCTGTGGCACCTTGTTTGCGTAAAGTGTAAAGAGAGAGAACATCCTTTCATGACTAACGTGTGCCAAATAATCAGGGAGGACACTCAAGTCCATGGGACCATAAGGCACCACACAGATCTAACTCACCTACACCCACAACCCATCAGAGCGACTTATTGTACAGCCCCCAAGGCGATATGGCCCCTTGTGGGCTGATCTGTCAGCCCCAGCCCCCGCGCTCGGAGCAACAGAACAACACTAAAAACAGAGAGCAAAGAAACACAGCACGCCATAGTCCTTAGGGAACACAAGGAAAAATACTGTAAAAATCAGCAACTGGCATTTACACAACACGTTTAGTTCAATAATAAGGGTTATTTGTATTATCGTGGTGCCCAGGAGCTCCAGCCACCAACCAGGGCTCCCACCACGCCAGGCACCGCATAACGTGCGAAAGGCACCATTTCAGCGCAGCTCCTTCTGCGGCACGTCAGCCCCCAAACGCGGCTCTAAAGCTGCAAAATCCGAGCATGGAGCGGGAGAGGCACGGAGCCAGGCGCTGCTGCCAGCTGGCCTCGGCGGAGGTCCCGGAAAGGAGCCGCCTGCCCCACGCGGGCACCGAGAGGAGGTGGCCCACCAGCCGCCAGCTCCCTGCCGGAAGGGTGGGAAGAGCAGATGCTAGCAGGAATACTTCAGCAAGGCAAACGGGAGCCTGCTTCCCCCCTTCCAAGTTTTAGCCTTCGATCTTACTGCGCGCTTTATAACAATACATGGTGGCTTTTTCCACCACAGATGGGTGTGCTAGAGGTATCCTCTAGCCACACCAACCATAGGGCAGGATGGGCTTCAGGCTTAGTGCTACCTCCTGCCAGGCTGTGCAGTGAGAAGTTCCCATGGCCCGGTTTGACAGAAAAGGAAATAATCCATTTTGGTTGAAAAGCAGTTTGTACAACACCACCACCACCACCACAAAAAAACCCAACATGTCCCGTCAGATCCACATTAGAGCTTCCAGTCTGTGGAAACCAGAGTCACCTTCTGCAAACATTTCTAAGAGCTGCCCAGCAGGGGGGACTTTGTCCGAACTGGAGGAGCTAAGCAGCGGAACGTACCATGGCTGGTTCCAGTGCCAGCTCACACCCACCCCCACCTCACAGGAGGTACGACGGAGCTTTAAACAGCTCAGATTCTCCAGCAAACCCAAACTACCCATCCCAACCCCAGGAGAGCACTGGGCAGCACCGAAACAAGGACGCTCCCATTATGGCCCAGACAGGCATGGGGAGGCACAGGGCTGCTGGGGCACCGCTCGCCCTGCCACGCTTCCCCAGTGCCCTCAACCACAGACCAACAGCACAGCTGGAGACTGAGCGCTTCCAGCATCGCTTCACTTCTCCAGGTCGTGTCGCTGGAGACGGCGGAGGCCTCCAGCCTCCTGAGCTCATATGCTTGATGCAGAGCTTTAGGCAGGAACCAGCTGGAGCCAGGCACAGGCACAGTCCTGCAGAGCTAAGGTCTCTTTGGTTGGTTCTTGTTTTCAGGACTCCTGACCAGCTCCAGGGGCTGTACTAACAGACCAGTGGTGTCTGATGTACAGAAGGCTACATGCGATTTATGTTTTAATTTAGTGAGAATCTACCTGCCCCCAGCAACGGATGCTTTGGTACTCACAGGAAAACAAGTTTATGCAAATCAAAATATTGTGGTTTTCATCACTTGATCCAATCTATTTATGAGCCGAGTTTATTATTTTCTGCTAATTGTGAGGTGGTGGATCCATCTGACTTTCCTAGGTGGGAGGGCCAGTTAAAGCACTCTTTCCCACCTCCACACAGCTCAGCTTCCCAGTCCTCCGCTGCTGCCCGCGTGGTGCTCGCACGGCAATCCGTGCAGCCACACAAGGAAGCAGGCTGGGGAACTGATCCAAGGGGCTGGGGCTGTGAAGGAAGAACCTATACAGAAATACAGAAGGGTTTTTTGTTTTCTTCTTCATAGGTTCACCAGTCTGAGTCATCGTGCACCTGCACAAACATTGATGCTAACGCAGCATAAGGGTGGGAATAACATGCAGCAGGGAACTGTGAGGCTTAAGTAGTCCTGACAGTGCAAAACCACAGCCTGAGGATGGAAACAGGGACCGTCCATCTTTCTCACAGACCAGCGTGTTTATACTGGGCATCACGGTACAGCTCCCACAGCATTAACGGTATTGTTTAGCCCTGGCCAGGAGAAGTGAGTGGGGAAAAGACGCTGCCCCACACTCAAGCCACTCCCCATGGTGTGGCGATGGTCCCTTGCTCCCATGTCACCCTACCTTTCCTGGTGCCCACTGACCCTGTGCCAGCAGCATGGCCAGCTCCACCTCCGAGACACGTCACTTCTCCCTGCCTTCCAGAAAAAGGAGCAAATGACACAGATGGGACCTGGCGCACCCGCACACCTCCCCTCCGCGACTCCTGGTGGCAGAGGGGATGGGGGGGAGGGCAGGACCATGGCCACACCAGGGACACAGTCAAAGCCCCATGCTGCTACCAGCAAAGCTCGAGTAGTTGCATGTATGTCAGCTTATTTTCTAAAAATCACCATGCCACCAGCCGATGAATGGTACCCTTCAGCAATTTTCGTATTAAATCAAGCGAGACTTGGATAGACAGAAATGCACATGAACATGTGTTTGAATGCATTATGTATCTTACGTAAATATCATAAAAACACAGAAAAATAAACTTCTCTCGGACACTTGTCAACTTCAGAAGAATATTCTATAGAGGAAAAGAAAAAAGTGTTCCTGGAAAATCAGGCTGGTGTACTGTTTGTTCTGAGGTGCGTGCAAATGCTAGCTGTTATTTCGGGGAGCTGCAAGGCGGCTGGAGAGCCTGGGAGAAGTGTCCCAGGCTGAAGCCTGTTGAGCTCCCAAGGGGAGGTCCTGGCCCTCCCACCAGCCTGGCTGAGGTGTTCCCAACAGTGCCTTTCATGGATACAGAGACCAGGCAGTCATGCAGACAGCGGTACCAATCGTAGCTAATTCAGCTGAAAATGAACCTTAACAAGAAAACAAACAAACAAACAACAAGAAAAATAAACAGCCACACAAAACAAAACTAAAAACATCCCCAAAAAACAAAAGCCTCTTCTCAATCAGTGACCTGATCCCTGCTGCCCAGTGGCAGGGGTGTGTGTAAACTGGGACCCATAGTTATCCCGTATTTAAATGACTGTGTTTAAAGGACCATTTCTTGTGAACATTTTATTGGTATGATTTAAGTAAACAGTTTAAAGTACCAGAGGAAGACAAATGCAATCTAAACATGAGCATAGTATAGCAAAACCGAAAGCATCTTCTCAATTCCTTGGAGACACTCAAGTACAGCTTTTACAGCGGGGATGGGGCACCACTGCCCGGCACACTTCACTGCCATCAACACCTACAGTAGCAGAAGAACACTGGAACAGGTTGCCCAGAGAAGCTCTGGAGGCCCCAGCCCTGGAAGTGTTCAAGGCCAGGCTGGATGAGGCTTTGAGCAACCAGGTCTACTGGAAGGTGTCCCTGCCCATGGCAGGGTGTTAGAACCAGATGATCTTTAAGGTCCCTTCCAACCCAAACCATTCTATGATTCTAAGAAGTGGCAGTGCTTGTTACGGCTTCTGGTGCATACAAGACCGCTGCGTTTTCAACCTGTGCACAGCCCCACACCTCGGCCGGCCACCCTGCTCCCCGTCGCCGGAGCTGCCCTGCCCACTGCAATCCCAGCAAGCTCACGTGTGTTAGCAACTTTTCTCCTGTCACAGGCAAACTGAAAGCGTATGAATTCAAGCAGGTAGTCTTCCAAGATCACATATTACAGCTATGAATGTCTGCCAACTGCAGTACCTTTCTGGAGCGTGGCATTGGTCTCAGACTCACTTGCCTAAGGAAAGTGGCAGTAACTTCTGGTCATCAAAACTTCTAAGCCTTTAATTTATCAAATTAAAGCTAAATAGCCAAAAAACAAGGGATTAAAGTTGAATTATATATAAAAAGGACTTCGACATCTTAAAACATATTCTGTCACGTTATGCTTTTAGCTATAATTACAATATGGGACATGTGTCTGACACTTATTTTTTAGTGTTCAAAAAATATTTCAGTTGCTAGCCCTTTGCCATCTGTTTCCTATCATTATTTCATTAAAATTGTTTTCATTTCTCTCACAGTAGAAGAGTAAGATTGTTTTCTGGGTGACTAGATTGTTGTCTCCTTTACTTGAACAGCATCATTCCAGCTTTTTTTTTTTTTCCCCCTCCCCAATTTGTTCTTTAAAGAGGCACCGGCACCTCCTCTCAGCTCCTCCCAGCAAGGGCTAACAAAGCAAACTAGTTTAAAACCAGCCAAATACATCCCCTTCTCTCCACCTGTCAAGAACACTTCTCCAAAGTCTCTGAGGAAACTAAATAAAATAACTCATCAGCTGCAAAAAGCATAGGGATTTTCCTCCCAGAAAGACAAAACTTGCACTTGAATACACCTTGGATGAAAACCAAGGTCCAGCATCCCCTCTGGAGCTTACACCACGCAAAACAGCATCCCCAGTCAAAATACTAGAGCTCAACAGCTTACACCACTGTGACTACCCGTGCAGGGGCGAAGTCGCCCACATACAAGGAAGAGGTGGTTTCTGAGCAGTTATCGGGAGCGAGCGCAATAATTCTTACCTGGAAAATGCTGTTTGCAGCTGCTCGCCGATTTGTCAGCACACACGCTGCTCTCGCCTCATGATTTATGATGCTCTCTCCAGCACTGAGACTTCTATTACTGTCCTCGCTTATTGCCTGCAGCTGTCATTCTCACCAACAATTCTACAGTTGTTTGTAGGTGAGGTATCAAAGGTATTTAGCGTGCACCTAGAGATGTAATTTTAATCAAACCTACTCACAGGCAGTATTTAAATGTTAGAACAACTGCACAGAGTGCAGCAATTAATGTGGACTTGACCAACCAAAATTATGACAGCCAGAAACGTTTACTCATAAATGCCTCAAAAGGATGGATGTCCAACAGGCCTGCGAACACCTGCTGATTTGTAAATGAAGATAAAAATAGTACCCATAGATCACAAAGCCTTCCGACAGGTATTTGAACGCACAATAAATATATTAACACAAATTCAGCAATTTCGCTTTCTATGGCCAGAATGTCGAGAAGGTGGTAAATGCAGCTACACCTTTCTCACCACGTATTTTTCCCAGCCAGCTTTTTTCCCCCCTTAGACCAGTCCGGTTTTCCAGCATCTCCTAAAAATCTGCTGTGAATCTGCCCATTTTAGAACAACAGCAATGGAGGAGGAAGCAGATTTTACATTCAACGATGCCACTTTTAAAAATCTCAGTGTGCTTTCCAGACATTAAGAATTTGCAAATCAGGAAGTTCTGACCCACTGCAGTCCTTACTTAACTTTTTGGGGAGCCACAAGATGCTCGATGATTTGAAAAACAGGAGAGCGGTGTTACTCAGTGCGACTACCAACTGCACCACCCTGCTTTGAGAGCGAGCAGCAAACAGCCTCCGGGTGCGAACTGGACCTACCACCACTGAACACGGCACGAAAGCGCAACAGAAAGTAAAAAAGGAGTCCTGGAGCTAAGCCTAATACTACTTTCATGTGTACTCTAAAGCTCCAACTCCTTAAGTCAACTGATTATAATAGCATCTCTGTTTATTTAATGAGTTTCTAGTGCTTGTGATTCAGGATGAAACTTGAAAATACGAACCCTAAACAAACCCAAAAAGGCAGATTTTGCAAAAGAACGCAAGTTTATTATTATTTAAAATTATTCTATAGGCCTGGCTTCCGGTGGCCAAATATTTTAAGGCTGGCAATCTTAAATTCGCCTAACCAGTACTCTAAGCAACAAAACCCACTGTCTGTATTGCAAGTTCTTCTCTTCAACACCATCCACACTGCACAGCTTGAAAACGGCACTGAAGGCAAAACCAACAATTGTGAATTTACAGTCAAAAGGTAGCCTGAAGGCCATCACTGTCATAGTCGAGCATTATTTATAGCTGAACAGATAGTGTCAAAATATAAACTACAAATTAAACACATAACTCTCTAAGAGGAAAAAAATGACGATGAGTTTTACTCTATCGTGATAAAGTACCAAAGAACCTCTGGTGTCTGGAAGTTGTTAATACTTGGAACGTATATAGATATTGATTAATCCTTTTCTCCCTCCATGTTCCAGTCCCTTCAACCAAGATGATGGGGGTCACATTGAGAGAAGTGCGCAGAAGCGAGCAGTCACTAATTGTGAGCCCACATTAAAACATTAGCTGGTGTGCAACAGTCTGCTTTCAGGTTAAGAAACAAAATCTGCTTTTAAATAGAACACTAATTGGAGCACATTTCAGAGTTCAAGAATATATGACCTTCAAGGTATTCTGAGGATGCATTTCAGTCATTTAAATCCACAATATATCATTTGTTTTCTCATAACATTTATTACAAAAATAAGTCTGAATTGGTCATTTACACTTCATTTGGAAAAAAAAATAATCCACCATGCAAAAGCTGAACTCATCTATGTTTTTATATAGATTTTTTTTTAATTACTTTTTATTTCAGCTTTTACTCTATTCCCAGACCCCCCTTCTTATATGTAACTGCAGAATACATGTATTCGAGTAGAAGTAACACATCTATAGAGAGTACATGCAGTATGTGCGTCACATATGTTAGCTTTGATCATAGAGAAAACATTTTCAATTTAACTAAGTCACTTTACTCCTCTGCTGTGAAAGGTCTGTCCAAATGGAAAAGTTGGATCCAACTACCCAGCACTCACCTGATGTGACTGCAATGCACAGGTGTCTCTAAACGCCAGAGACAGAGGATCCTTACTGTTGAAAGCATCCCTGAGATTCCTCACTCCAGTCACTCAAGAATTGGGGAATTAAAAAAAAAAAAACAAAACAACCCAACACACACCACACAACAAAACAAACAAACCCTCCACAACCACCTACATACAAAAAACCCATACAACCAAAAACTTAAAACTTCCTCCATCAATCATTATCCCATTTTTCTTAATACTTGAGACAAGAGAATATTTTACTGGGGTGTGGGGGGGAGGTCTTTTTTCCTAACCTAACACAGCTGAGAGGACATTTAAACTATAATTGCTTTTAGATTCAAAACACAGATTCACATCCTATCCTCAGATGATGTCCTTAGGATCAGATCACTCATGCGTATATGTATGGTTCTTCACTGACAAACAACCTGACTCCTCTACTTGTGCAACTTGCATTACTCACAGGAAAGCCTTGGCAGAGGCAGGCCAACATATGTTAATTACTGGGTTGCATTATAATAGGTCTAACATCTTGTTTCCCATCCAGGGTTTTAATATAAATGGAAACAACAGTCTCTTTGGATACAAAAGTATGTATTTTCGTATCTCAGGCTAAAAATAGTCTACGTTAAAAACACAAATAGATCAACTGCCAGAGAATTCCTGCCTTTTCAGTGTTTCTTTTGGAGGTTTCACCCTTATTAAACAAAGAAGCTAGGCAATCTTGAAGGGAGGTTAGCGTATGTGCATTCATCTCTCATTTCCTACAAATTATCCTTAAGTCAGGTGTAACAGTGAAAAGGGGAGCTTTACTCCCCAATCTTTTGTTTCTTTTCTAAACAGTTTATCAGGTAAAGCTGGCTACCAGTTTCTACAGCAAAATAAAGCATAAATTCATGAACACTGAGGAGCATGAACAGAGCAAAGATATACTTAAAAATATATTTTTCGTGACAAGAGATATGTACTATGTTTCTTCATTTTATTATTTAATACACTGGGATGTTGCTTGGACAAGATGCTGGCAACATTACAAGTATTTTTGATTTACATTTCTCTTTACTGAGAAAGAGGCATTGAGGGCCACGGCTGCAATTTCAAACAAAGGACTAAGACTCTACACTGACATGCTGTTTCTTTTTGAGTGACCAAATTCAAAGTTTTAAATCTGAATTTCAAATCATATGACACCATAAAACTGCCGGAAACATTAGAAGTTGAAATTTTCAAAACACTAATATTCTAAAAACGGGCACTGGTACAAGACTATTTCACAAAAGGTTTTGCAAAAAGTTCATGCATTGAATAAATATTAGGATGCAAAACCTTTTAGGATACAGTGAAAACGCTGTCTTGGAATTTTATTTTTTTTTTAAGTCATTACGCAAATCTAACGACACAACTATCGTGCAACTGCGACCAGAAACCTACTAGGCATCCTCCTCCCCTCCCTCCTTGCCCGAGAGCCCCGGCGCTGGGTGCGGCGCCGGTCCCCGCTCCCAAGGCTGAGCGCCAGCCACCAGGCGCCAGCGAGGAGCGGACAGATGGTGGCCAATAAGGAAACCATCACGCTGCCTTAGTCACCATGGCAGAGCCTGAGCGCCGCACAATAGCGGCCTGACTATCGAATACTTCACATTTCAGCTCGTTAATATGTTTACCTGGATATGCCTAGTGCTCCTGGCTATAGGGCAAATAGACGCAAGAGTTGTATTAGGTGTACCAGTCCAGTGTCACACAGGGCTTGTGAGGACCCACCACGGCCGAGGGCAGCGCTGACGCCAGATACCCAAAGGTTACAGAACAGCGCACTAAACCCAGCGTACCGACCACCGCTCAGTGGTGGCGGTTGTGCTCTGGGTTAGCTAAGAGGAAACATGCCCAACTCCTCCAAACGGATGCTCCACATATCAATTAGTTCACAAAAGAAACTTCAACGGACGAATCCTAAATTTCACCTATTTTTTGTATTTATTTAGAGAAAAAACAGCCTTGATATTTTGCTTAAGGATAAGACAAGCACAGTCCTGAATTTGAGGTGTCCATCTGCTTCCCCCCAACCAATTCCTCAAACCCGGGCTCTGACCCCTCCGGCAGCCGCCTCCTCCTCCTCCTCCACTCCCCTGCAGACCCCACACCTCCCAGGCGCCTGCCAACCGTTTACTTTACAAAGAACAACCTGCCACAAATACAGGTAGAATAAAAATGACTGCAAATATTTTCAGAACCCATTTTAATCAAAAAGGGTCCGAACTGCTCACCATCCACAGCACTGTGCTTTGCAAAGCCTTTGCGGAAAGAACCACCGCTTCGCCCAAGCCTGCGCACCACCAAGCGCCCTCTGCTCCGTGCCTCGAGGGCGACTTTCTGCTCTCTCAACTTGCCCTGCTCCAGTCAGGGCCACCACCAGCAGTGCCCATCACTCCCTGCCGCACAGGCATGGCAGGACACAGCAATTTCACGTGAATGTTTTAAAATATTTATCTTGTGTCCTGTTGCTGATTCTTTCCGAAGGATAAACAAGGTCTGAATGGCCTTCCCTTTATCTGTAATTCATACCCGAGGATCACTTGGTATGCGCAGTTTGGTCTTGAAGGTAAGCGTTTACACCACCCAGAAAAGTCCAAGTATAGCGTCTTTCATGTGTAAGCTCTATCTTTGTTAAACACCAGGATTAAGTATTTGTTATTAACAAACATTTCAAAGGTTCCCCAGATTTATTCCGCATTCTGTCGCTTGCTGGTCACCAAGAGCTGCTGTCATAGTTTTACTTGTACTTCGGTAAAGAACAGCAAGGCCAACTGACACGGTGACTCCCGAGTTACACATAAACAAGCGGGTGCCCGCTGCAGAGCTGGGACTTTGTTTATCCGAGTTTTGAAGCCTTTCTGGGTATCCACCTTCCCACGCAACTCCTGTCCCCCGCTGCCGCAGGAGGTGCCGCGGAGCCCAGAAGCCCCAGCTTCTCCTTCCAGTCCCACCCCAAAGCAGCAGGGAGGGTGACAGCCAGGGGCTGAGCGAGGCTGAGCCTTCCCCCGAGGCGTCCCCGCAGCAGCCTGCCTTGCTGCGGCACAAGGAGGTTCAGAGCCAGCGCCACAGCCCGAGCAAAGCCGAGGGCAGACGACCGGGAAAGGACACAGCACCCACACACTTACACCGTCAAAAAGCTGTGGGAAGAGGACACGAGCCCAAATGTTTTAACTCGCAAGGCTGCTTTAACCAAGTCTTAGAAAGATCCACTAGTGACCCAAAATAACTTCTCCTTACATAATACTGTTATGATTTTAATGTGCGAGATGTCAGAGTTTTACACTGCCAAAAGCCAAAGCTATGCATTCAGCTGGAAAGCTTATAGGCTTCCCATGTCTAATGGCATCAAACTCCAGCTGGACTGCAACCCAATGCTTTTTAAAACAGTGATGTAAATTTTGGGAGAAATCTCATACTTGAGAGGAGGACAGGAAAAGATGGACGTATAGTTCCCGAAATGAATTTCTTAAAGGAGGACTGATATCTGCTTTAAGTCTCGCCAGGTGAGACATATCAGAGTAGATCTCTCAGAAGCAAGAAAGAAGAGACTTGTGAACGGGGTTAAGCTGAACACTTGAGTTTGTACAGAAACAGCCTTGTGATTTCAACGCATGTTGAGTTCACATTTTCAGTCCCAGAATTGCTACCCGCATTTCCACACCTGTACCCACTGCAACTCAGTGCCTTGATTCTCTGTGACATAGAGAGAGTGCCTACATCTCGGTGGCAAGGTGGGACTTCATGGTTTTGTACGGCACCCGAAGGACAGCGAGCCGAACACACAGATAGTCAGGATCCCAAGAGCATTTGCAGGATGACAGTTCACTGGACTGGAGTCTTTTCAGAACAAGCATTGCAGTCTTTAAAAAAAAAATTGTTTAATCGAATGTAAAGTGTATCAACCTGTGCTAAGTGGAGAAGGGAAGAAAAGCTTTCTTTGAAAAGGCTTGGTGGAAGCATTGGGCTGCTGCAAG
Organism: Burhinus oedicnemus; assembly: GCA_008921705.1. NCBI lineage: Eukaryota > Metazoa > Chordata > Aves > Charadriiformes > Burhinidae > Burhinus > Burhinus oedicnemus. The sequence continues at coordinate 2,455,868 of VFFE01008282.1, read as the reverse complement.
GGAGGCCAACACAAGCTGTATACCAGCTGTAAACAAGTTAACTTCTGTGATCCCACTGCCGGGAAAAGGGTTATAAGAGCATTAAACAAACACCGCATTTACAAGAAGGACACCAAGAGATTGGGTAGACTGCCTGACAACCACATCATTCTTCTTCCCCCCTGCAAACCTGAGGGATAATAAACCCTTCTCTCTTTCGTATATAGATAGATATATAAACAAACTGCTCTTCCGAGAATTCAATGTCAACAAAGTCTCTAAAATTGCTTTTTAAAGCTTGTCTCCTGCCCTTTTTCTTTTTTTTTTTGGGGGGGGGATATAACCAAATGAGTCTTTCATTCACCTATGAATATGTTGTAGTTTTAAAACAAAAGACTGACAGTGCTTGTTTTCAAACTGCTCTTAGCTACAAGAACTTGTATTTTTGCAATGTATTTGAACCACAAACATTCTCTAAGAAAATTTTCCTATTGATAAGGCTTTTTTGTCATTCACAACAGCCAAAATCTTAGAGATATGTGCAATGCTAAGGAAGAGTAAGGTTTATGTTAAAGCAACGATATATAAGGTATTTATTTTCAAACCATCTATGGGGCTTCTGGCTGCACGAACAGAAGTACTGCTCAAACCAAGCACGGGGGCAGCAAGGCAGTGGGGCAGCGAGTTTCTCTTCCTTCCTTGAGAAAGCGGCTTTAGCCGGAGGGGTGAGGGTCCTGCAACGGAAGACACGAGCCTTTCCTCACTGTCACTCAACTCTTTTGTGGTGGTCTTTTTTCCCCCCATCACACTCTCACACCTCTAAAATAACCAAAGGCAGATGGTAATCTTTGAGCCGGAGGATGCACATCTACCAGGTGGGTGTTGGACAACAACCTAGACCATGCCCAAGAGAGCAGAACAGGGGAAGGGCCTGAGCTTCAGTGATACGCTACAGAAAAGTTTCAAGAAGCCTTATGAGCTTAAGATGATTTCTACCTTTGGCGAGGTAGAAATCATGATGAGACTGGGGAAAACCCCCCTTCTGAGCATCAGTGTGGGACAAGGCAATTTCCAGGGAAGTCCAATTTCAAACCCTCTCACACGTCAGGTGCCCAGCAGTAAGCCAGCCCCGGCATTGCCCTGCACTGCTGCCCCCGTCCCATGATGCCCTATTTAGACAGTAAGCCTGTATTCCATCAGTTCATCTGTTTTTGGAACGGGCATTCAAAAACAAGAGAGGAAGAGAAAGTTGCACTTCAGAATTTGCTGATGGAGATACAGGAGGTGTGTATTTCAGGGCAGCCTAAAAGGCTCTGCTGTTCTCCGAGGGAATCAGGAACACAGCCAAGAAACGGGCAGATATTCATCAAGGAGCTGTTTTTGCTACTAAATGGCCAATTGAAGCCCCTACTATTCTGTCATGTATCTATGTCACTGCAGGCCCAATAAATAAACCCTTCTGACTAGTTATGAGACTATCTAGAAATCTCCAAGAGATGGACACCATTTGCTTTGCCAGCCGGTCAGTCATGGCAGCACTGCAGCCTCAAAGGAATAATAAAAAAAAAACACCAACCAACCAACAAACAAACAAAAATACCAACAACAAAGACAAGACAAACTTGTTGTCAACATATTTCTTTTTCTCTTACTCCTCAAGGGTGTATGTTTTTACCTAATCAGCAAAGATGGCAAATGATCTTTTACAGGTACAAAAAGCTGCAATACGAGCGGGCAGAGTTTATCCACATTTGTACATTAGATCAACCAGTTAGTATCCTCTAGTTAATGCTGTCCTGACCAGACTCACTTCTAAAATAAGTCACCAGAAGAGTTTACTGGTCACCAGACACAGACTTTAGAACATCAGAACAAGAAAGATTTGAAGACGACAAACAACTTCCACGCTGGTTTTGCATGACGCTATCAGACACACAAAGTCTGTGGCTTTCCTCCTCACGCTAGCCTTCACAACACATACATACTATCTACGGGTTAGAGCTGCTCCCGTTGCCAAAATCAGACCCACGGCACCGCTGCTTTTCTCGAGGGGGTGCAGGGGGGAAGGGGAAGGCTTGCAGCAACCACAGCCTCCCAGCGCTCGCAGCCAATATTGACTGCCAAGAAACTGGAATAGGGCTCTACAGGCAGAGGATAACACCACTGCCTATGGATCGCCTGGGTAGGTTTCATAGGACTGGAGAACGATGTCTTAACATGAGGACATTGGTTTTATAAATCAGCTCTCCACCATCCACTAACATACACACATTAAGTCAGGAAAAAGAAAAAGAAAAAAAAAATAATAACAATGAGCAGTAGGGGCAATCCAAATCCGCAGGTCTGTGACATTCCCACAGGTTTGTAGCATTGTGCATATTAATGGATTGAGTGATTTCTTTTCCTCTCTCCCCCCTCTGTTGAGCCCATAGCCATCCCGCTTCACTTTGGGAATCAGTTCAAAGCTGCTCTGTGGAGTCAAAACAAATGCTGGATTACCAACCAAGGGATACGCTTCCCACATTTATCTTAATGGAACGTTAACGTGATAGCTTGTGTGCGACTACCTCAATAATAATACACTAGACAAAATACAAAACAGCTCGATTTATTGAATTATCTATGGAAAGAACAGAAGTCTCTTTTCAAGCTTACATATTTCATTAAATCCTCAACCTTATTTAAAAAAAGCATCAACCATCAGCCCTTTTCCATTTGCATTCAGCTGTTCAGGATTCAACGCAGGAGTACGAATTACTACTTCTATCCTCTGCTACAGCTCTAAAAAGTCTAAGCAACTGAAGGGAACTATAGGTGGCCTGGATCAAATGATCACCTATGTGGGCCTTCACAAGGGCTGCTTCTTTTAGGAATGAGTCATCCCCTGTGGAGTAACTTAATTTCTGTTGACTCTTGCAGGAGAAATCAGATGGAAAGTGATTTTGTCTGCCTAAAAACAACTTACTTTCTTCTACTAGATACATAACGCCCATAGAAATTTGCCCTGCTCCATAAGGGGAAGGACAGTGGTACTGTACTGAAGCTGGCAAACCTCACCTTTGCAGGCAATGTAAACTCCAGCGTATCTTAAACTATTAGAACCAAAAATAACACATAACAAGTGTAAGACCATCTCCTACTCTCATAATACACTACTGCCTCCAACAGTCGAGCTGTGGAGATCCATTACAACCCATTGCCTGGACACTTCTCTCGGAGCCTCTACCACCTCTAAAATACTCTAACATCAACCAAGCTGAATGCTAATGAACACGTGAAACCCAATGGAAATAAAGAAATTGGGAATTGCTACATAAGAAGTTTTTGCTTTTAGAAAAAGAAATGGGGAAAAGAATTATCAATATGATAATCAAAGCAACATTTCAATTTACGAACCTTTTGTTTTTAAGCCAAAGACACCATTTTAAAGCGGAAATGATTTCTAATACCACCGACAGCCTCAACTTAGCAGCAGCAGGAAAGCTTGCATACACCTAAATTCAGTGAAAGGAAAACATGCAGTATCTGAGCAGGAGGTACATCAGTGCCCATCTGTGGTGGTCTCTGTTGATGCACTGTTCACTGTGCTTTCCCATAAAACGCGGCTAAATGGATAAAGAAGGCTTGTGTCCCTCATCCCACAACAGTTAGTTGACAAGAGCAAGCATAAACCAACTCTAAACTCTTCAGCAATATTCTTGCTGCTTTGCTGTAATACAGGATAGGATTTCACAAAAATTGGTCTAACTAGGAGTGAACAAATCAGCCAATTGCATAGCGGTCACATTTGTTACCACAGGCATTAACTGCAGTCCTACTTATTTATGAGAAACAGGCTTCCCAGGTAAAGCCGTAACAATCCCAAGCTCACTCCCTCCACGGCATTTGATCACCCACGTTGTTAGAGCAGCACAGCAGGCACCACGAGCTCCTGGCCAGCCACTGCATTCATTTCTCATGGTCACATTATCTTCTGTGCCACTGGAGAAAGGCTGGATCCCCATTGTCCCGAAGCCTATCAACAACACTGTGGAAGGCAAAAGGCATTTCAACTTCGTTTCCTTCCTGGGATCTATTTTCTTCCTTTTCAGGAGAGAAACCAGGCTTTCCAGGCTGCTAGTACAAACATCAAGTTGCTAAAAACCAGCCAACATTGTCTCCAACTATAGTATCAGTGATGTAACTGCCATCCGTGAAGGTTTGTTTTTCGGCTTTTTTTTTTTGTTGTTGTTATTGTTGACACAAAACCTTTGGAGCCTATAAAAGTGGAAGAGATTTGGGGTAAAGGGCAAGCAACTCCCAAGAAAAGTTATGAATGGAAAAGCGCTACAAAGCCTACTCTCCTTTCCACCCCTCATAACCGCTGCTGATCAGGGCAAATCTTTCAGACGATGCAGAAACTGATCTATTATCTTTTGTGGGTTTCTTAAAATATTGTAAAAACAGAATTGTATGCTGCATTAAGATCACAGTTCTATTTCATCTCAGACAGCACAAAACACTCTCTGTATATATACACAGCAACTCACTTCTCTCCTGAAACAAAGTTTTCATTGATCCTTTGCCACAGACTCAGTTATTGTTTCTAATCATGATCAACGTTTATTTAAGGTACTGCCGACCATAAACAATGTAAACAATAAAAGCATCTGTCCATGTTGACATGAGTGTCATTGGCAGGTTAGATACCTATATTGACTGGTCCCAAGGGTGTTCTTTTTAAATTCTGAAAGCCCAAAGTAAATTTAAATTACAATTTACAGAATAAATCAGCCACCTTTTGAGGCAGTGTTATCTCGAGGAGATAAAAATCACAATCTGTCAATTAAATCTCAGGAAATTTTTCACTGTTTTAAGGCATAATCCTAAAGACTTTTGGTTTTTTAAAAGCTACTTTTTTTTTTTTTAACGTGGGAGATTCTGCAAAATTTCTGGTCCCCCTCACACCCATCGGGAAAAACAGTCTTCTTGTAATTTGGCAATTATAGATACATATGTCAAAAAGCAGAAATCAAGACGTTTTAAGACGACATTTAAAAAGTAAAGATAAAAAGAAGAAAGGTCCTTGACTGTGGGATATTTAGAGGATTTCAAGTCATGTTTTCCATAGCCTCATTTGAAAAATAAAGCAGCCTTTTCTTTCTCCTTCCCCCCCCAACCCCAAACTCCGAGGAAAACAGTCACCAAATGCACTCAACTAGCCTCAAAGTCACACGTGCTCCATTGCAGATCCTGCTTTCAATGTGTCTTTTGTTTGACGGCTGGTGTTTCAACATCCTCAACTTGAGCAGAAAAAGGTCAGAGCGAGTCTTCTGGCACTCACAGACCTGCACCAGGCCCCGCCAAGAGAAGATTGATGCCATAGTACATTTCCCCCAGCCGAGAGAAGGAAGTGGAGGTTCGAATCCGAGACCAGCTACGCTTGCTAGAAGGATCCTTATGCTCCCACAGACCGTCAGCAGTGTTTCGTTTTGCTGCTCTGTCGCTCTGTGAAACTTTTCTGCTGGTGCCGGTAATACTTCCGAGTCAGAGTTCTGCCACCGTGCCCCATTACTGCCCCAGTATCGTGACCTGAGCAGGTTCCCACCAGTAAGAGGTTTTAGCCATACCTCCCAGCGCAGGCCCTCCCCACCCCGGTGTCGCTTCGCCTCCCGGTCACCCCTGGTGCCCTGAAGCCCGCCGCCCTCGCCTTCGCTGCCCTGCCTGGGGAGGGGAGGCCGCACCGTCCACCCTCCCGCGCAAGGCCAAGGTCCGCAGCGCAGCTAGAGAGGAGCTGTTGCTACAGATTCCTTAAAAGCTTTGGCACTTCAAGGCAGTTGGAACTACTCAACCAGAGCTGGGAGCCAAAGCTTTGCCACAGCATTAATGGGCTTTTGCCCTTTTAAATTTTATAAGCCTGTCGCCTTTCTGATGCGCGCCGTTTTATTCAGAGTCCTAAATGGCCATTTCATATTTAAAAGAAAGCTTGCATAGGTAGCACCCTAAAACTACCCCAGGTCATTCATCTCCCTCGCTCTCCTACTGTCTCTTAGGAAACCTTTGATAGAGCATTTGTTCAGGCTGCCAAGTTAAATCCTCTTCTCTCATGTCAATGCATTGAGAAAAAAAAAAAAAAAAAAAAAAAAAAAAAGAAAAAAAGAGGAGGGGCAGCCATGTGTTCAAAATTGTTTCATAAAAATTTTGTTATGGAATATTGTCACCTACAACAGGGGTTCCCAGCATTTTATACTGCTGTATGTCCCTGAGTCCTCATCCTCTCTTTTAGAACCATATGCATGTTTATCATCAAGGTTTTAGTTGCAAGCACTACTGAAACAGTTGTTTAATACGGCTTCTCGGATCTTTACTAGGGTTGACAAGCCATCAGTAGCATGAAGCTCCCCACAGTTCAAGAACCAGTGTTCAAAATGTAACACATTTTCCCATGGATATTCAGCTGCCAGAGGCACAATACATAAACACTGACATCGAAAGACAGACCGCCAAGATTTCTGGCTCACGTTTTGAACTAAACCATAATTTAAGAAGTACCACTCCAGAGGGAGTAAAACTAAATAAAATTGCACATATTTATCTGTGTACTTGACAAGTTTACTCTTAATAATTACTCTTTGTAATGAGAAATCCAGACTCCTGCAAACGCAAAGTACCTTAAATGCACCTGATTCTCCTCCAGCAATTTTCAAAATGATAGTAACATTATCTAGTGAGATAAAATCAGCAAAACAGTCCATGTGGCCTATTTAATTTCTAGTATACTCATTTTATGTCAGTCTGCAACCTCCCACTTCATATATTACCATACAACATCTTGTTATTGAAAAACCACCATAGATATTTAAGACAGAAAGTCACTGCAAAATTCCTATGTCTTACTCTATTGGTAGGACTGCTAGATGTTCTTCGCAAGGGCATGAAGACCCTGTTAAATATTTGCCTAACTCTGGCAGTGATCGTGATGCCCATTATTGGCCATTTGTTTCCCACAACAATCCAAATGGGTAATTTGTTTATCCAGACAGCTCTACTAAAAAGATCAGCAATGAGAGTATTGCAAATGACCACATTTAAATGACTTTTTAAGACTTCAGTGTTGTTTCATTGAGATAAATGGAGCAAGCCCTGCTTTTTTACAGCTTTTATTCCAAAATAATTTGCAAAGTCTGGATGTTGTCACAAAATTTGGCTTTCATTATTGATGCTGGGAAAAGTTACCATGGCAGAAGGAATGGAAACTAGTCTCAATGTGCTCTCCAGAAGCAAGTATAACATCTTTAAAAGAAAAAAACCACTATTAATAATAGTGGCAATTTCATTCCTGTCTTAATTATTTTACAGTCTACAGGTTACATGAAATCTAGGGGAAAAAAACCAATCTTCATTAAGTGATGCTAGAAAGACCGTGACCCCATTAAATGCACTAGTAAACCATTACATGAAAATCTCGCTCATTCTGCTTTTGACAGTACTTTCTGGATTGACAATTTCCTGATTTCCCCTACACTGCAGTCTGTTTTCCCTCATTAAGTAGACCCAACATTAGCAACAGGAAAAAAATGTGCATTTTAACACCAACTTTGCTGGAATTTCCCTAAGGAAGTAAGATAGGCACAGAAGGTGGAGTCTAGTACCTGAATCAATTTGTTACGGTTTTTTTAATTTCTTCTCTCATTGACAACTTTTTTTTTTTTAAGCTCATTCTTCCTAAGCAGGGCTACATTTGGGGGCTTTGGTCAACCCTAGCTACGTACGGGCTTCTAACAAAAACAGGTATAGACATGTCTTTGCACAAAAAACTTCAGTGTTGTTAACAGTTTAGGCAATATACTCCATGATACATGGGTGTATCTGCATCTACTATCTAGTGATACCTAAGGGCAGTTGCAATTAAAGTTGATAAAAGGAGGTGTCTGTTGTGAGAAGGGAAAGATGAGGTGCTCTGCAGTTTCTTCAAGTCAACTCTGTGACAATAGCGCTCCTTCTTATCTTTTTAATTAATGGAAAAAGTTAGGCTCAAGGTTTTCATTCTATTGCGAGACTGATGGTACTCACAAGCTATTCAAAAGCTAGATGTGGAAAAAAAAAATCCAAACAAAACATTCCTCCCAGACAAAAATCACATGCCTAAAAAAAAAAAAAAAAAAAAAAAAAAAAAAAGGCAGCCAGAACACCAGCTTCACTCCGGCCTGCTGAAGTAAATGGAGAAACCCAATTCCTCTGGCACTACAGAGCCGTTAAGCCGTTTGCAGATTATTAACCGAAGCACAGAAACACACACGGTGCACAACCGGCCGGCAACGCGGAGCTACTCCTCAAGTCAGCCCCCGCCGCCAGGGACCGCCCGCCCGGCTGCGGTCCGGAACCGCTCCCGCAGCCGCCCTAACCGTGCAGCGGGACCCCCGCAACCCCACACAAAAGCCGATCCGCCGCGACGCGGGGTCAGGCTTCCACCGCCGGCACGTTTCACCTCCCGTA
>VFFE01008282.1:2395797-2447394 GCA_008921705.1 Burhinus oedicnemus | reverse complement strand
GTTAAATTACACCAGCGTGGAAGTGAGATTACATTTAAGTGAGGCTGCGTTCAGGCTGTACACATTTCACTATGCACAGTGAGAAACTGGAACAGTTTATTGAGGACTGTCCATTTTTATCTTTTCCTTAATAGTATGGGAAAGAAAACTGGGTTTATTTGGATTCTTAAATTAGAGATGAAATTGCTATGCAAAGACATTAAGGAAATTTGCAGTTATGCAACTGGAGTCCTAGAGGAAAAAGTAAACAATTTTACTGAGAAAAACAAATTGAAAACAATTACGAGACGTTAAGAGGGAAGTGGCTGGAGGTTTGGGTTTTTCTTTTTTTTCCCCTTCCCTTTTCGTTTTGAGACCTGAAAACATTTGCATATAGTTTTAAATTTGGTCCCCCTCAACCTATACTGCTTAAGTCACATAGTCATTTGTGACTAAAGTGAGGGACTGGATTCCTCCAAAGGAGCTTCAATACAACAGGGAAGGAAAGGAGCATCATCAAGGCAATTTTTAGTCACTGAGGAGACGCATCTTGTCTTTTATGGGAATTTACACTCACACCTCCTTTTACAGTCATTCTTTCTGAACCAAACCACTATTTATGCCAGTCCCCTGCAAGTTGTTCCATGTACTCAGAAGCCTAGAACTCTTCTAGGGGCTCTTCAGGGTGCCATGGTAAGGCAAAATGTACACTTAACAAGTCTGTAGTCTTGCAAACACAAGACCCGAGTAACTATGACTCTTGAGTAACCACTGAGCAACTTTGCACCCGTGGCTCAATTAAGCATGGGGTATGGTCTGAGGAGGATCAGAGCCGTAGTTTACAGCATTGTACTCGGCCTTCACGTGCACACCACACTGAATTGAACAAGGGGATTTGATTAGTTTGGCAAAGAGAATAAAGCCTTTAAAAATATGATGTAGGAAGATAGCACTGAAATCCAGGATGTATGCCTTCAAGAGTCAAGGATACAGCTTAAAAACAAAAACAAAGAAGAGCTGGAAGGATAGGAAGAGAAGGCATGCCACGTGCTTGTAACATACTGAAAAGGAACTTAACATATGTGAGCTGAGGAAACGCGGCATTGTAAACATGCTATTTATATAGCGCCGAAAGTATACTTTTATGGGGACATAAACATTCGTCACCCCAGTGCATACAATCTTTCCATCTAAAGGACATAAAGACACTGCCCTGTCAGAGACAAATCAAAGTCCAAAATCAAGAACCAAGCATGTCTCAACTTTGGGAGATCTCAAGTCAAAATTTGGGCTGGGATGAAGTCACTTGACTTGTGCAAACCTTGGCCATAAAGCAAATAACTTCCCAACATTACAACTGACATTTGTAAATAGGGACTTTAGTCACTTCTGTTGTTACTAAACACTTTTCCAGCTACACCATACAGTTTCAGGAGGAAAAAGTGAAAAAGAAAACCAAACCTTACCCAAGTTTAAAGTCAGGGGAATGTATTCAGGCAGAATTTAATTAGCAAAGCTGGAAGATGGCCAGCTGTGCAACATCACAGTCTCACAAAAAAAACCACCCAAGGATTTTGAACGACTGCAAACGTCAGGACCTTGTTTTTAATCTGCTCCGAATAATGCAATTGGATAACCTTACGTAAAACCAGACATGCACGCAACTACCTTGAGAGCATTTCACTTGGTATGTTAGCAGAGATGTCCATGGTGTGGATTCCTGTTTCATAGATGGCAGAGGAAATACTACTCTGTCTTTCTGTCAGTTGACTACCTACTGCCAGATTTTGACAGTAAGCAGGTCTTCTTTTAGCCTCACTGAATTTTAATGGAGAAAGGTAATAAGATTTAAAGAACAACAAATGCAGCCATGTGTAGAGCATAAATGTTGAAGTCCGAGTCCTACTTCTGTTTCTCCTCTTGTCTTCAGCTCCTATCTGATCCAGTCAGGAGACAGAGATGACAGGTAACACCAGCACCAAGTGGAGAACTCTTAGGCTGAGCTCTGGTCTGAGTGTCTGTGAGAGATTTCGGTCTAAACTAGCCAGCCTGACAACGTGAAAGGAGAGCAAACAACAGTAAAACAAGATGTTATTGTAAGGACAGCGAGGACTGCTTTGTATCAGACAGAGCTTGCCAGAACATTATAATGCTTTGTATCACAGCTAATCAGCCTAAATAAAATGTAGCCTTAAACACACTTAGGACTAGATTCTCAAAGGGTCCTCCCATTTAGCATGCAGCGTAATTTATTTTTTTTCCTAACCAACTGTATTTTGTACCACAAGGGATGTTTAATGCAGTTTTGGAAAAAGAAAAAATAAATTCATAAAATATGAATAAATAACCATAAGTTGTTTACACAAATAAACATTCTGGGGCATGGGATTTTATTCAGTAATTGCCATATTGGTCATAAAACATGCCTGAGAGCCCAAAGTATTTATTGCATTTAGCAGCACCAATTAGCCTCTCAATTTTTCACTGCATTAACAAAAAGTATTGTTTTCTACTCTCTAAGAAGAGGTAAAAAACAAAACAAAACCCACGCTCTTCCATGTGGCAGTACACTCCACAGGCGCACGTGGAAGTGGCACAGAAGAGCATCAAGGCTGGAACTGTGATCTGTCAAGTGTAGGAAACAAAACAAACCAAAAATGTAGCGGACAATTTTCCTTCCTATTCTGGCGGACTACCTAGGGCGGAGGGACCAGTGACGAATTTTGTAATAAGGCGCTCTCGCAAAACTACCACAGGCGACAAATTCTCCTTACAGCTGGATAGAAGAATAAGTGCAAAACTGAATACAACAGGAAGAGGTGTGTGGTCCCTAACGCATCAGTTGCTGTCTTTTATTGTCGGTGAGCCAAGGGAAGTAGAAGGCCACTGAAATTCCTAGGGAACAGAAGAGCCCGGAGAACTACTGAATTAGCAGTGCTTCCTAATGCTTGGATTTTTACATTAGATACTTCCTATAAGAAGAGACGCATATATTTTGCAAGAGACAGCATTCATGAGTTGAAACCTCCCCCCCTCATCTTAATTCAAAGATTAACATAAATAATATAATTAAGTAATGTGGAAACATTTTTCCCCAGTAGTAGACATTGAGCTGAACAAGGCAACCAAGGGGCACATCATGAGGACCCCAGTCACACAGACACTTGCAACTGGAGGAAGAGTGCAGATGTGATAGAATTTTAGGAAGCCTGTTCAGGTGAACTACAGATGCGATACAGGATGTAGATACCGATGCAGCACAGTTACCTCACGTTTTGGATAGTTAACCCACGGGTAATCAAGAATTGACAGTATTATGCTAGCTGCAGAAGCTACTGCCTGCTGGAAACATTGCTGGGAATATCTATCTTGTATTTTCATCTCACTAGAACTCTAATTTGGACAGCTTATTGACCTACTTTCAGTATGTCACTGCTTTCAGCATGTTAACCCCCCCATCCCCAAACACTCACGGCTATTTCAAATAAGGGCAAGAAAAATAAAAATGAAATTACAGATGTTGCTTGTGCATACAGTCAACGCATCCCTCCCCCACTAAAGTTTAATAAGGATTGTTAGTACATCATTGTAGCTGGTAATTGTGTAGGTACACATGGTAATTGCATGTATTTGCACTAATTATGTAAATGCACAATAATTAAAGCTCCAGGGTTTTCATGGTAAATTTTTAAGACACTCATGGATTTGTCATGGCAAAAGTGTCAGTCATGTAACCCGGTGGGAAAGGGGAGGAGGAAGAGGAAGCTCAGGAAAACATACTTAAAATACAGAGATTTTTGCGTAAATAAGTGGATGGAGGACACTACTTCATCATCAAACACAGCTGTCATGCCTAGGCACAGTTTCTTTCAGAGTCTCTGATCAGACTTAAAAAAAAAAAGTTTTCTAGATAACACCCAAAAACACATTGAAGTTTTTCACGGTAGGTTAAAGCTAAAGATCAAGTATTCCCCCACTTTCTCTGCTTACTGTCCCAGCTTTTCCCATTTAGCCAGTGAAAGGCAGGAGGAGAAATGAATTTGTGCTCTCTTTTTGCTACCATGGCGATCACTCGCTAATATTACCAGTTTGCTCCCTCTCCCAGAGGCCTTATCACACTCCCCTGACCACCTCAGTGGAAGTGCCCCGGTGCTGCTTGGATTTGGATCCATCTCCCAGCACGGTGTGCTGCCTTAGCATGGGAGACACACACGGGAGGTTCAAGTTGCTTTTGTCTCAGGGTTTTTCCCCCTTTTCTACGCTGCCCTAAGACTTCAGCCATTCCCCCCTACACTCAGATTTTCAGAGAAGAACCTGCTGGTGTCCTCTGGGGAGCATCCAGACCTTCCCGTAAGCGCTTCCCCAGCCCGCCGGGCAGGAGCTGCCCGTCCTCCCCACCACGCCACGATGCAGCCCAAGGCGGAGCGTGCCACAGCACAGCTGCTCACCAGAGCTTTTGTTGCTCTGCTGCATGGACCTTTAGGGTCTTGGGGAATTAACCGCTCCTTAATGACTTCAGGCATACGAAGGAAACGCAGCTTTGGAAACACGCAGTGTACATCCCATCATACCAAGGCAGCAAATGGGGACACACGTTGTCCAGCTGTTTTTAATCACCCCTGACAGCAAACCTGAGCAGCTCTCTGGAACAATCCCATTATCCTTATGCCAGGAGTACAAGGGGCTGTTCAAGAAGCACAGCGACGTAACATAAGGTGCTATGAATTCAGAGCACTACTAAGCATTTCACACTGAAAAGCTTTCCGTTTCAAAACACGTTGTGTGAGATTTTAATCGCTTAAGTCAAGTGCTGGGTTTTTAGTCACTGAAAGGTATCTGCATTCATAAGACTTAAATGACTTGAAAGCATCAACCTGACTTGTACTTAATGCAGAAATCTTTTTTTTACACCACCACCTGTTTGATTTTGGGTGTGCTGGTGGGTCCCCACGGCACAGCTGCAGTCTCACTTGTTCATACACAGGTACCCATCTTCACTCACGGACGCCTCAACAGGTAGTCAACACAAGAGTTTTAAGCTACCGAGACCTAATAGCTTAAGCCAAGACCCAAAAGAGTGCTTCTTCGGGTTTTGCAACAAAGCTTTAAGAAGATTTATAGGACTTATAACCACACATTGTTACTTATTCAAACCTAACCCTATATACACGGGTCAAAAAGCTCTATGTTCATAGCACCTACGTTTACTGCACCCCAGCACAACGCCAGCCACACTTCTTACCTGTAGGACTGGAGACAGGCCACTCCGAGATAACAGAAGATACAAAACCATATCCTGCAACCTTGAGACACCCAAAGGGCCACGCTACAAACCTCCAAACCCTTCCCTTAGGCTCTGCACAGCATACTCGGCTGCTAATTTCAGGCGGGTTTTTAGTACAGCTGTTTCAAATTGGCTACTCAGCCACAGCTGGGGCAATAATTAGTTCTCTCTTTAATACTTCCTGGGCTAGAGGAATTGTCAGGAACTCAATTTTTTTGTTTGTTTTTTTAAACTTATTTTTGAATGTGCAATCTGCCAATAGTTTTTCTGTCTTAAAAAAAAAAAAAATAAAAAAAAATACCCCAACCTGAAAACCTAAACCCAACAACCCTTCTTCCCCCCGAATGTCCAAACCTGTACTTCTGAGAATAGGACTAATAAATGGTTCTGTACTTACTTAAACCATAAGGCAATTAAATTACTAGAACTACAGTCGAATTGAAGCAGCATATTTTTCCTGATGCTCTAAAGTTTCATATGACTCAGGTGTTTGTTGTTCTTTTAAAAATGTGCTTTTGAAGGTACACTTTCAATTTTAAAGCTAAAATTAAAGAAAAAATGTAGCTATGTGGTAAAAATTGGTCAAATCTAGTACAAAATTATTTTAAAGGCAGCTTTTAATTGGTGGGGTTCAATTAAATAAGAGAAGCTGTCTGTGACAGAGACTAATTTCTACTTTGTTTCTAACAATAGACATATTTTCAAGGTTTTTGTTTCCCATGTTAGTAAGAATGCCTATACTCATGCTTGATAGGGATTAAAGATGGTAAGGTGTCATTTTAAAATTTTCAATCTGCAGTAACATGTTTTTTAGTTAATTGAAAATCTTGTAGGAGTATGGAGGATTTTGCACAAAAGCGGTCTTCCTGAGAAAAGAGAAATATTGCTAAAACAGTGATCTGTTGTATCAATTTCCTTTAATTTTGCACGAGATTCATCTGTTCTTCAGATAATGGATGTTGGGTAGCTAAACCCATAGAATGTGGGGTTTGTGGGCATGAATGGAGAGCAGGCGAGTCGGGTTACAGCTGGAGCACATTTTCTGTGCGTCTGTAGGGAATTTATTTCAGCTTGTCTTTGTTGTACAGCAGCATCGTGAGGCTAAGTTAGAGCTTTAACTTTTGTTAATGCAGGACCAAAGGTCTTTCAGATGCTTATGTCTAGCGGCAACTTGTGTGATAAACACTTGCTTCCAGCATCCTGACTACCCAAGCCGAGTAAGCCTGCGACCCAGTAAGGTCCCTTTGACCTGATGCTCCTCCACATGCTGCCCAAATACATTTGCATTGGCAGGAAAAACCTAATATCTCTGTTTGGGGAAGATTTACAGGTCACAAGGAGAAAAATGGATTTGTCTGGGCCCTAGGGATTTTTTAAAGAACTAGTGAATTGAAGGCATTTATGATGTCTACTAATATTATTCATATATGTCCTTTTGGTATCTCGTACTCCAGCTGTGAGCTGCGATGCTAGTGATGGCAGGCCTGGTGCAAACACAGAGCTGTTCTCTTCATGTTGCCTGAACATCACTGTTGCTTTTCCAGCATGTTTCAAAGATAATTTTACCAGAGAGGTCAGTACCACCATCTCCATTTCACAGGTGGGAAAACTGTGTCATCAAAAGGTGAAATGACCAATAGAAGAAGGCAATGTAGTATTTTAGTGCTAGTCCTGCTCTCTCTTTACTTCTCCAGTGCAAGAACCTTCTTTTGTGAAGTATCGCTCTGGTCAGTGCCTAATCTATGAAAATAATTTTGGTTAATCAGATTAGAAAAAGCAGTTTGCTGGTACGGCTGACATTCACATTCCTTAGCAAGAAGAGTTGCACTGTTAACTCTTCTGAAAGTCATGTCCACAATGTCTCAAGTTCATAGCTTGGACGTGCAAACACCTGCAGTTGGTAAATGGTTGTTCATTTTGTAGTTAAACATCTGTGTGATTCTTTTGGTCTGCATGAAAAATATGAATAAATATTGTTAAATATAAGTAGATCTAAATAAATACAAATATATGCATATCAACGTAGATCACAGGTGGCGGTTGTGAAATGAACTGGTTGTTCTGAGATCCCCACGTGAGAAACGCTGACACAGCAGGTTATTCGGTAGCCACTGCTGGAACATACAAACCGTGGCTGTTTCAAGCCTGTCCACGGTGACAGTGTCCTTTAGTTGGTATTTGGAACCCGAGCACCCAGCAACAGAAGATATTCTTGCAAATATAAGCGACATGATTTACTCAAAAATCAGTGGCAGATGCATGACCAGAACCTGTACCTGAACCTGTTCCTGACAGGGAAACTGCATCGTCAGGTGCCTTGTTCCAACAGGTCGGCAACAGTGTCTGCATATTTTAAATCCCTGTATTGAGTCATCGTCATTTAAATGGAACTTTAACCACCTGAGCGTGCCAACCTTAGTAACCTGCTGCACACTGTCTGTGGAGTTTTCCCTTTGCAGAGCAGGCGCAGCCCCGTAGATTCATCCCTAGTGTGACCCAAAGCCGGGCAGTTATTTCCTAGTTGCTGCATCACGATATATGGCTACGAAGGGAAGGGTACTAACGTTTGTTTGTTTGCTGTGCTTGTTCTTTTAAAGAAGAATAATAATGCTGTTCTTCCAGGCAGAATTACACTTGTTCCACTTTCCCTTGCCCTCGAAAATTTAAGAGCAGAAAAGTAATCATTTAGGCCATTTCTTTAGCTGTGGGGTTTTATTTTATTTAATCTCTATACGAATACATTTTTCTAGTATACATGCTGAAACAGCAACCATTTGCTTTCCTATTATTGTTAACGATTCTACATTTTTTGTGTGAGTGTTTTGTTTTAAACAGAGGTTCATGCAGCAAGTTTGACTTGAATTAATGGCTTCCTGACTTTTGATTAAATTCTTACCAACGCTACTTTTCCATATTTCAATTCTGGAATTTTTTCTTTTCTTTTGGCAGCTGGCACACAGCAGTTAGACCCTATCTGGTGGGTAGAAACCAAAATAGTCCCAATATGTAGAAGTAGCTCTAGGAGCACTTCTTACTACATAGACTTCACCTTTAGAAACCTGGAAAATCCTAAAACCCATCTGGAAGCATGTATGGCTAATACTATTGGGTTCTGTTTAATCACTGAATAAAACTTGTAGGTGGAAGTAAGCAACTAAAATTATTTCTGTTCAGACTCCATAATCTCATGTCATGGGGAGTGCAAAGCTTACCAGTGACACCTCCAACATTATGTCCTACACTGGCTTGGCAGGACTTGAAGATTAGATCAGTGGAGCAGAAGGCACCCTCGTCAGAGTCCTGAAATCACACGGCACCTTTGCTAAAAGAAATCTTAGTGAGGAGAAAATATGAATTCTTATGCTGCCTGTAGTACTCTATCATTTTCACAGGTGAAAGAAATCTCAGTTATGGGCAATCTGCGCTAATGCAGCCCATCCTCCCCTCAGTGGTGCCTCCTTGTGTGATATTTTAGAAGCAGTCCTTGGGGACTGAAGGAAGACTTTGTCTGGCCCTACAGGGTGAGGGAGAGACAAGCAGAACAACTGGCCTCTCAAATGATGGAGATGGAAAAAAGCAAAAGAGCAATAAAAAAATTCCCTTAGCCTGATATTAAACATCTCTCCTATCTTGTTTTCAATTGATCTGGAGGAAAGGGTAGAGAGAAGTGACTCTGATCTTTTCAAATATGTGAACAATCTTTTTGCTATTTTATAGGTATGCGGAAGACACATCTTACTAGAGCTGAATTCATGTATTTCATGTAATATTTAGACACCTGTAGTGAGATTATTTTTCCTGTTTTAATTTGAAGAACCTGCATTTCTCAGTCTTTTTGCTGTTGAGACTACTGAGGAACTTAGCTATTCCTCTGGGGAAAACGTATGCCAAAAAACCTGGCAGTCTGGCCCAACAGTACTTATATTCCAAGTATTATAAAACATATGTAACAAGAAGGCTGTTGCTTTTCTTCTCAGGAAAGCTGAACAATGAATCCCACAGGGCATCAATGGGAGCAGAGTCAAACCTCCCTCCATTTCCGTGTTTTTCTTCGCTTTTGTGACATGAAGTTAAGGCCCAAATTCTACAAAATGCTCAACAGGGAAACTTGTGCAGCCCAATGTCTTCCCTGAGGCACCATTTACATACAATTTGTTGCAAGATTAGGATCAGAGGCTCTTTTCTCCCTGTCTGTCTGCCTCCTTGGCTCTTATTTTTCAGTTGTTATGTTTTTCTTTTTAAATTGTTTTGACTGAAGTCAAGTAATAATAGTTGGTATGTTTTAAATCAGTGTCCGCTCTGCTAATTGTGAGGCTGCCAAAGATCAGCCATGGAGATTTTGACTTCAGAGCAAGAATCAGGCTCATAGGAAAAGTGACTATATTATATGAGATATGTAAGGACCCAGTTCTGCAAGACTGAACCAAGCCCTAAATGATTTGACCAAGAGAAC
Organism: Burhinus oedicnemus; assembly: GCA_008921705.1. Taxonomy (NCBI): domain Eukaryota; kingdom Metazoa; phylum Chordata; class Aves; order Charadriiformes; family Burhinidae; genus Burhinus; species Burhinus oedicnemus. The sequence goes on along the minus strand of VFFE01008282.1, from coordinate 2,437,678 downwards.
AACAAAGTCATGAGACATTCATGGTGAAAACGTGGCACCCAACTTCAGCTGTCCTCCTTCTGCAGAGGTCAGAGCATTTATGATTATCAGTCAAGCGGAGTAAGATCTGCCCCTTTTAAATGGTCTGTTACCATCCACAAGTGCTTGATAAGGCAGAGGACGTACTTCTGCTCTTCTGGAACAATGCTGCAAGCTAAAGCTACTCCTCTGAAGTCAGTGGAGTTGCTCTGAGTCTGACTGCCAAGTGGTATACGTCTAATCTAGCGATACCTTTTAGTTGGACGGGACGATTTCTACTTCAGAATTTGTTTTCATTCAGAATCTGAAGAAAAAAAATTGTCACATTGAAGATTTCTTGTGAAAATTTGAAAAACCATGCTTGTCATCAAAATATTAGACAGTAATATCAATATTGCAATACTTAGTATACCGTAGCATTGGAAACAAAAGCAATTGAAGAGGCAGCATGAAATGTTTTCCTCTTATCAAAATAAATGGGAGTGTTGAAATAATGCATTTCTGCTCTCTGCCTTTGAAAATGTCATTGAAATCAACACATTCTCATGAAAGACTTGGATTTCACTCAAAGTGCATTTTCCAGCTGAAAATGGCATGCTCTCCATCAACCTAAGCGGCTGCAGGAGGTAGAAGGAGATCATAAATTGGGGCCTCTGGATTTGGATGGGAGTAAGTGAGAGCAGAAAGTGCTATACCGTATGTGTTAATGGGTGTTAATTCACGTGTACCTGCTTACAGAGATCTGTGGGCAGCTCTGAATATTGCAATACGTCCAATTTCTTTCTGTGTGAGTGAGGAAGAATATGAATACTTGAAAAGCCAAAGCCTGCTCTGGAGTAGAAAAGCCAGCCCTACTACAAAGAAATTCCTGTGCCTCTTTAATTACCCTTCTTCACCTATAGGTGGAATTTCCACTCCAACAGCTTTAGCGAGGAGCCTGTTAGCCTGGGAGGAGATTTCTGTTTGTCTTTGTACAGCAAACACTGGCTCTGTTGTGCAGCACCAGTTTCTGATTCTAATGATTTCCTGAATTCATTCTCTTCCGTACCTCAGGGAAGGAAGAGGTGATCCTCTTGAAAATTCAGATAATTGCTTTTATTTGATTTTTATTAAACCTCATTCAAGAATAATACGATGGCTTTTTTTATTACATTGTTCATCACTGTGGCATTTTTAAATTTGCTTTGCTAAAAGAAACAGTTTACTAAGCCAAAGATTTAATTCCAGGATTTTTGCAGAGAGAAAACTGGGAGCTTTTTTTTGCTGTTGTTTTGATTTCAGGGACTTTTGTAATATTGATATCTACCTATTATTATCTTCACTTTCTTTCTTTAATAGCCCAGGCTTCTTCCCCAGCCCCAGCAACCAGAGCGTGCTGGGATTTATTGCGTGTGTATCTGGAGCTGGCAGGGCCAGCTTCACCCGCTGGCCTCCGAGGATCGGCCGTGCAGGCATGCTCCTTCTCCCTGGCCCGGAGAGCACATCCTCTGGGCGAAGGTGATGCCCACTGCCATGCACCAACAGCCATGGGGAAGCAGCAGGCTCCAGCTCCGGCCGGAGATACACGTGGGGTCAGGCAGAGAGCTGCTGTGGGATTATCCTGCCGCACCGCTGGGGGAAAGCCACCCCCGGGCTCTGGGGTGGCAACTCGGTCTTCTTGCTGGAGAGTGGGAATGTGCAGCAAGGCCCTGATTAATCAATCCATCCATCCGTTCATCCCTCCCTCCCTCCCTATAAAACTCTCCCGTGACTGATGTTACAGGTATCATTCCCATTTTACACATGGGGTGACTGAAGTGGAGAAGCAAAATGCGTAAACTGCATTTAGCAGAAATAAAAGTAGCCAAGCAATTAAAATTCAGAACCGATAACTTCATGTTGCTAACACTAAAGAATATCAGTTTGGGAAGTTTAATCTGTTTACCTCTTTGCTGCCCGTGTGACATCATCTACTGTCCATTATTAAGTCACACATAGAGCTACTTGATGTGCAGTTTTATGAGAGCTATAATTTTATGAGTTGGTCATTTAAAGATAAGTGTTCAGGAACGTGAGATTTTCATATACTTTTACAGCAAGTTTTCCCCTTTTTCCATTTTATCACAGGAAATAACAACTCAAAACACTGTGAAGACTTGTAAAAGGCTCTTTTTTATCTCAAAAAGTTAACAAGAATCCAGTCTTCTTAGTTAATCCCTTTAAACCATGTCAATATTTACTTGCAAGTGGAGTTTCAAATACTCAATGAGCTGCACTCAGTTTAATCGGGACAATTCCCATTGACTGGGAATTACAGCTGAACGCTGCAGGGGCTTACCTTGAGTCCCCGTAGTTACAACTTGTGACGGCATTAAGGATGATGGGACGTCTGTTGTTAGCTTATGCATCTGTCCATGAGTAAGTGGGTCCCCCCGGACTGTTTTTAGTCAGCTGCTGGGCTCCTGCCACATCTGTGACGTTCTGTACCCCCCACGGGGTTCCCAGAAGGGCCTACGGTCATTAAAATAATCAGTGTGGGATTTATAAAACAGCATGTTCACCCGTGTCTGTTCATCCATATCTTTTGGAAGAAATGTGGCAATTTGGCAACAGCTTGACCCCCGCTCAGAAGGGTGACGGAGAGGGTCGGTCACAAACCCCACCAGCCCACCAAGGGTTACGTGCCGTGAATGAGCAGCTCCAGTGCGCAGCTGATCCCCAACCGCAGGACGCAGATTTCTTACTGAAAGCCTGTAAATAGGAACAGGACTTCAACAGCTCGTACAGGATAACAGGCAGCTACAGTTGGTTGAGCATAGGGGTCGTTGACAGAGCTAAAGAGCTTTAATAAGCACTGCAGCCACTTCCCATGGTTATCTGCAACCTATAATTTGTAAGGGAAGCATATTTTTTATGTTACTGGCACCTAGGCCTTTGTTTTCTAATTTTTATGGAGCAATGGCAACAGACCTTGCACCGCAAGACAAAAGGCAGGCAGATGGAGCACCATTTCATTAAATAGTTACCCTTTTCACCCTCCCTTTCTTGAAGCAAGGGACAGGTTATTTCATACCAGATGGGGTAGCATGCCTTTGCCTTTCTCTCAGAGCAGACTCCTCTGTTTGGATCAGAGGAGAAGCCGGCTGGTCCAAGATCTGGCTGGCATTAGATTCTTTGAGGTATTTCGTCAATGTGTCCTGCTCACATCCTCAGAATTGAACTGATCACCAGTTTTCTGGGCAATAAGAAAGTTTTCTTCCATTTAAAACTGGCTTTTCCTTTGCTTTTTTCTGTAACGTGAAAAATGGTTGCTGTCTGTAATGGCTGGGAAGTTTTATGCAGTGAGTCCTCTGCTACTGGAGTGACGTGGGGTATTCATGGTAGCTCTGATCCCCTTCTTGCCTGTCTGTGATACATCATAAATAGCTTTTTTGGTTTTGTTTTTGTTTTTTTAAATAGAGGTCTTATTTTTCCTGGGGAATGTTAGGAAACACTTCCCTGGCTGCGGATGTGGAGTTGTCATTCTGAGGATCCTCCTGCCATTGGATGTCTCCTCCACCATTGCAGAGATCACTTTGGATGCCTTGGGCATCTCCTTCCAGTCCCACGTCCCCAGGTAGAGGAAATGTTTCCTACCTGGTAATATGGTAACAGGGAAGGGCCTCAGCTCACGCTCGTGGTCCTCAGTGTGGGGCACCGTATGGATAGAGAGCAGTCAATGACTGAAATAACTTAACTCTTCCCTGGCTCCTCAGGGTAACTCCTGGCCTAGGACACCACGTTCCTTGTCATTTTCCTGACCACATCTTATTTGATCGCGTGCTGTTTGCACTTAATGTTAGTGAAGTGAACTGAGAATTATAAAGCCATGGCAAAGATCAGAAGGCAGGAAAAGGTGAGTAAATATAAACAGTGAAGTGAAAGAATGTGACTGGAGAGCAGCGAGTGCTAAATGGTGTATTTCACAAGAACCTGAGCGTGCGCTTCCCTAGAAACCACACACGTCTCTGCAACACAGCTCTCAAGTCTCCAGCTAGTTACCTTTTTCCTTCCAGATTAATGCTCATTTTAGGACACCTCAGCTTTGGCTACTGCTGTCTCTAAGCTATTTATTTTCAGAGAGACTGACTTTCACATCATGTAATAAATTGCTGGGATATATGGTGCGTGCAGAGAACTGCTGGGTATGTTTCAATGGAAAACCAGGCTGGATCAATCTCTCTGCATAGACCTATTTCTTTTTCTGGGGGGAAAAAAAGCAAAAAAAAAAAAAAAAGCTATAGATAATTTTGTTGGGGTTTTTTTCTCCCCAACGGTCACTTCACAGAGAGAAAAAGCAAAGTGGTAACTCCCCCTCTTCGCTTTTCTTTTCCTTTCTGGTAGAAGTTTGCTAAAATTAAACATTTTCAGAATTATTTTAAGCTTAAATAACTTAAAATTAGATCTGGATTTGGAATTTAACTAAATCAGAAATGAAAGAAACCTTTTCTCATGGCTTCCTCCCGATGCTGAAGATTTTTCATATTACAGTGATGTAATATTTTGGGTTTGTGAGGTACCACAGTACCAGAGTGACTCTGGAGCGCCCCATCCACTGTCACAGCTGTGGCAGTTCCTGCCATAATGAGAACTCTTCTCTGTTCTAACTGCTTTGCGGTATAAATGGGCAACAACACTGTTTCTTTGCTTGGTCTCTCTGGAATAACTCAAAAAATAAACCAGCACATATCAAATAAACCCTACATGCTTTGTCTGTCTCAGATTCTTCGCCATCTGGAGCAGTTTCCTTAGGGCTCAAGAGTCTTTTTCCTGAAGCCTGCACCCCCACCAGGCTACTGAAACATGCTTGGCTCTTCCTCTCTCCTCCCCAAAAACTTCCTTTTGAACATCATGAGTCAGTTATATGTTTCCTTATTATTGTCTGGTCTCATTGTTCAGAAAACAATCCCCTGTTAAGGTTTGTTGTCCCTTTAACAGTCGAATAGATGACAGTCCATTTCAGTGTACAGTGGATCCACAGCCATGTTAACGTTCAGAACGGTAGAGCAGCTTTGCAGCAAATCTCTCCATCATCCCCATTTATCCTGCGCTGGTTTGGTGCATATGAATCGTATTCCTTTTGGAGGAAACTAAACCAGAAGTTCTGCTCCAGGTGCACACCAGTGGTGCTTCAGCCCCTAGCAGGAACAAGAGAGATCCGTAGGATACATTTAAACCACATGTATTTGGGATGTCCAGTCCAGTAAGTCAAACTAAATATAAACTGGTAAAGTGCCAAACCACATGCACTGTAGATGTAGAGCCCTCACAGCCAGTTGCACTGTCCTACTGATCGGCTCTTACTATGCCTAATGGCTTGCTAATGTAGACAAAGTCAGAGGTGCGTAAAGGGTACAGCAGTTTCATATCATCGGCTTCCTAAAATCAATGAGTTCATAAGTTTCTGAGATCATTTAAGCTCCTGACTTATGTCTCTAGGCAGCTAGCAATATACAGATGGTACAGTCTACAGTACCTACAGAGCTGAATTTGGTAGATGCCTTAATTTGGTGTTACAATAATTAATGGATTTTTATGTGATAAAAAGAGGGGGTGAGCAGAGAGATCATGTATCAATATTTCACCTATTGGGAGCTGTGATTAAGTCCTTGAAGCTTTGAGATGTGGTCAAGCTGTAGAGCAGTTTAGGATAACAAGTGAAGACTGTTATCAGGTCCAATTACTCTCGAAAGGAAATTAAGAGAGGCAGAATATAATTACTTGAACTGGAATGTAGCCAGAGCGTTGGGGTGATCATTTGCTATATGATCATTAATGACTGTGGTAGAAAACTGGATTTAATGCCATGAGGTAAATATTCACTCTCACCAAGGAGTGTGCTCGTTAAGAATAATATGGATGCAGTCATAAGAGAATGTTAATTGAATCCTGTGTATGGGTGAGCATTCATCTTCTGAAACCAAGTATCAGCACTAACATCAGTCAAAATACAGAGAAATGCTGCTTAACATCTGATGGGGGTAGGGAATCAAAAGGGCCGTCTCTCGGGGTTTTTTTGGTTCTGATGTTAAGGTATAAGATGGAGTTTCTATAGTTAGCACAGACTGGCCTCTTTTGGATACTACAGAAGCAAATGTATAGGGATGCAAGCAAAATGGCTAAAGAGTATGGATTTAAGGAATGGCTTACCAGAAATTCTAGGTATGAAAACAAGCTTTTGAGGTTTTATGGAAGCCAGAGTGTTTAACAAATGATGTACTATCTTGTCTTTTGTCCTTCTTCTGTTCTGAAAGTAAATTTTGTGTGTCCCTAGTGTCTTTCATGCATTTAGATTACCCTTCAATTGAGCTTCATAGTACTCCAAAACAGAAGGATAAACAATATATGATAATTGCTTTACCTTTTACTGCAGTGCAGCAGATACATAACCACATTATCGATAGAGGTGTGAAAAAAAATCAGTGCTTGACAATGCTTAAGGAAATTTGAGAAGGTAAGAACCCAGTTTATACTTTTAACACTTGAGAATAAAAGCGTTAGTCCTGTGACTATTTCTGTGCAATACTTAGGTCATCAGCTACCAAGATGGTCACACACATCTTTTATATCCAACCTACCAGTTCATACTGAATTCCCGTTAGGATGTGGGGCACTACAGCAGTTTCCAGACTTTGAGGATTTTTAAAATACTTTGCTAGTGAGAGATAGTTTGCTTAATTAGTGCCCACAGTGGCCAGTGGCTCTGCTTCACAGCTCACCTGAAGAAGGGCACGTCTAGCTGCACGGTGTCTCTTACTTCACATAAGGCACAGGCTCATTCAGAAAGGTCCCTCTGCTGAAACCCGAGAGCTGCATGCACAGATCCTCCTAGAAGAAATAGATTAGAAGGGGCATCTCGGAGTCTTTACCAGCTAGAGGAGCACTTTTTAATGAAATAGCTACTGAGGAAGATACTGAAATGATGTCACTCAGGTAAAAACTAAAACCTAACATCCAGTAATGGAGTTTACCACAAGTCTCTTTCCTTCAGTAGAACTGAAGTTCCTCAAGAGGCGCCCGTGCTTGCCAATATTTTGCAAGGAAGTCTTGATAGACTGGGGAAAACTTTAAATATAGCTTGCGAAGCTCTTTGGTAAAGAACTGGCCGCTTAAAGTGCATGAGGCTTGACCCAGAACTTGGTCAAGTCCATAGGATAGTCTCTTTCACATATGGCGGCAGGTTCATGAGGCTTTCATTCAAACGGATGAGCTTGCAGAAAGGTTCATCCAAACCCACAGAAAATGGTAAAGACATTTGCGAATGAGATCAGGGGAGAGAGAGAAATAGCAGCCTCTCCTGTTACTGCTTTCCTGGAAGTCCCACAAGCCTTTTTGTGCTTCTGGAAGAGCGAGAGGTAAGAGACCTGCTTGGTTTGAATCAAAAGAATCTTGTTAAAAATATTCAAGCCTCTGAGAGAGCTGCTTACATTAGCATGATTATTTAGTCTGGAAAAAAGGACTTCATTGCACTCGTCTTTGGGAGGCCCAGAGTGCCAGCTGCAACTTCTGAAAAAGGAAATTCCAGCCAGCACAGAGAGCGCTCCTGTTCCCATTGCCCAGAAGTCGCCTGCGCGTGACCAGGGCTTCTGGAGGCTTCGAGCCCCTCTCACTAGCTGCTTTTTTACAGAGTAAGAAGGCAGCTGTCATAAACAAGTGTCTTTTCTGAAAGAAGGACTGGTCGTGCCTTCTGAGGCGCCACTGACAACTTTAATATCCTATTTGGCAGAAGGCAACCAGAAGAAACCAGATCTAGAACTGGCAAAGAGACCTTAAAGTCACCCCTATTTCAGCATACCACATTTAATAAGGGAACAGGGACAATAAATCCCATCGTGTCTTTAATAGTTCAATAGTTTGCATTCTGGGAGAGGAGAAAGTCCGTGGTGTAGTGCATCAGGTTTTATGTCATTCTCTTACTTCTGAGCCTGTAAAGGCAGCTAACAGCACTTAACCTAACACCGCTGCTGTTGATAAACAGGAAAACATTCATGTTTCTGAGGAGAAAACTCTTAATTCATCAAACCACGTTCATCAAAGGGGGATCCTTTATAGCATCATTACATGAAGGTTATGTTTTTTTCCTTTTTAACTGAAACTGTGACAGGTCGGTCTCTCAGGCACCTTGTAACGGTGGTGGCCATCCCACAGGTTGTGAAGGATTTTATTGACCATTGGGCATTTCATACTGCTGCCTGGAATGAAGAGGAACTTTATTCTAGCAGAAATATACAGGATATAGTGGGCAAACATGGGAGCTGGAACATGCTGCCTTGTGCAGACCCGCCCCCCCGTGAATCCACTGCAGTAGGTTACCTGCTCCATGGACCGTCTCTGACGTTGTGTGGCACTGGATGCTGTGCATGGGCAGCTGACATGCAGGCGTGTGCTCCAGTGTTTGTTAGAATATGAGTTTGTGAGAAGCAGAAGATGGAGTAAGGCCTGGAGCAGGTGGGCTAGCCAGAGGGAAGAATTTGAAATGTCACTGTAGTTGCCAAATTTCCTGGTCAGAGCAGCTGAGATGATTAAGAAGGGAGAAGGAGGCATCTGACTTTGTTTACAAGTACGAGCTTGTAGAAAGTTGCTTCTTCCACATCCTTCTCCTCTGAGCTTCTAGAGGTGCTCTGTTTCACTTCTGCTCTGTTGCAGCTGAGTACTCATACTGAGGCCTTGGAGCAAAGCCACAGTCTAACCTTTATTTCTAGCCTCATAGTATAGATCCATAAAGAAAGTAAACCCCCTTACGGCAGAGTAATCTTCAAGAATGCCTCAGCTTGAATAAGCTTTTATCGCAAAACTATAACCCTTTCAAACGAAGTTCATCTGATTTATAGCTTTTGTTATTATCATTATGGAGCACACTGAGAGTGACCAGGTTCCCTTGTTCCCTGGCAGATAAAACACCACGAGTGCAAGAGACAGTAAGAGGGAATCCAGTGGAAGTGCCAGTGCGCTGGCCAAAGCCCTCCTGGCACGGGCAAACTCTTTGACTGCCTGGTCGAGGCATGGCCACGGCCGCCTGGGGTTTCCCTGCCGCCTGCCGAAGTCCGTGGCAAAACAAAAGGAAAATCAAAGAGGAAGTAACATTTAAGTTTGGTTTTAAAATTAAGATGCAAATCTGCTACACAAATATCCTACAGCAGGCGAGTCCAAAGGGAGCATGTTTCATTTTGGATCAGCTTAAATTTCTTAAACTAACTTCACTGACATTTGTCTTGTGCCAGTTAATTCACTTATGTCTGCTTTACCATCATCGCACTAAGCATAGATAAAGTTCTCCACACGAAGGTTTACGCCGGCATGACAAATCTTACACTGCAACAAAAATGTTTTTGTACCAAACTTGCCCTGCGCATCAGCAAGTTATAACTGCGTGCGGTTACTTGTTCGTGGCGGAACATTTGCTGTGTCACGGGCAGACCGTGAGGAAAATGAGAATAACCCTTTTGCCAAGGAAGATGTAGAGCGCACTTGAAGAGCTGAAGGGAGGAATGGAGGCAGTAACCACCCTGAGGGTAATTTTTAGCCGACCCTGGCTATCTGCTTTTTACCATAAAACATTAGTTTATAATATTTTCATGAATATAGGTATTAAAAATATAGAAGGATTTCAACACCCTTTGAAACTCGTAATGATTTTAGGAGTTGAAGGATAAAATTACTGTAGAAAATTAATCTAAAAAGTTTTGTCTCTTTTTTTTTAAATTATCCTTTTCTAATCAGTTCTAATCCTCTCTTTCTTGATAAAGCTAGAGGAAAAAATGAGTTTTGTAGCATACTTTGAGGAAGGTATCAGTTCTCAGTCTTCATTTACCAATCCTCCTGCACCCCAAACAATGCCTTTACTTGGAGAGTTATATAGCTCACTTATTAAAAAAAGATGTTTTAGAGTCTCCATTTATGATACACTCTTTCATCCATAGTATCACAGTTCCTATCACTTCTTATGTCTGCTTCTATATATAGATACATATATAGATAAATATATAGATATATAGATAAAACCCAGCATGTTCTAGTTTCCCTTTCTAAACCATTAAAAATACACATAAACAGAACAATAGCATCAAATAGCTCAGTGATTTTTTGCCTTCCACTGTAATGAACAAGAGCCTGTTGGGAAGCAGCAACCACCAGCTCCTCATGTCAGGGACTGAGCGTGGTCTGTAAGGAAGGACAAGGGTCAGCGTCCCACCTGTGGGGACGGTGGAAAGGAAATGCAGAGAAGAGCTCCTGCTCGCTTATGGGCAGGGAGAAGGGCAATTTTTTCAGTTCCAAAGTTAATTGCAACTTCAGCTTCTCTCCGAATGCCTTTGAAGTACCTGTGCTACAATGCCTTTGGAACCATTGTTATTTACAAAGTAGGAAAGTGTAACCAATGCAGATTATGAGCTCTTTTCTAAGAAAGCAAGAGGTCCACACCCTTCCAGCATCTTACCAGGGTTAAAATTACGGTGATTGCACTTGTAGGCAGGCAAATAGTCATTTAGCATGCTATTTTACCTGTGCAGTCATGGAACCCGCAATGATTAATGGGTAGGTTCCTTTTCTGTATTTCATTTTAAAGCGTTGGTGCTATAGGGCTTTTTTTACTGTCTGGAAGTTTAACCATTTTCAGCCGCCTGGCTGGTACTGGAGCCTCTTTCATATAAATAAATAAATAAATAAACAAACAAATAAATAAAGCAAGCCTTTCTGGTTAGTCCTCTGCATATTACACTGTGTGCAAAGACTTCCTGATATACGCTGTCCCCAGCTACTATACCGCATTCACTTTCCAACTTTACTCCCATCTTGACCAAACGGAGCAAAGCAAATGTACACCAGAAAAAAACCTGCATCGTCTTGGTCTTCCAGATAGTTTTCTTCTTTCTAGTTACTGGCCCAGATGTTCACATTGCCATTATTTTGCCTTTCAGCTGCTGAGGGAATCAAGTTGCTGGTACTGTTCAGAATGATTTCTTCCTTTCTCAGCCTTTTTCCCACAGCTACGGTGTTAAGTTTTCTGAACATATTTACTATCAGAATCCTTCATTTTTAGTATTTAAAAGTAATTGGGCCAAATTCAGGAAGGAAACAAATAGGTATGGTTCTGAGCTATCGACTACAATTCAACCTCAAATACTACGTGAATAGGCTTCATATATATGAACTATGAAATCCAAGAATTAATCTGCCACGCTCTATGTAAGTCCAGGATACCTATGATTTATTTTAAGTGTTTTTGGGTAGGGTCACCTTCTTTTAGCGTGCCAATATACATGACCGCTTGTGCACACAGAAGTTGATCATATCCGAAAGAGCTGTGGTGCTGGGATGAACTCTTCAAAATCTTTTAAGGTGGACCTTTAGATTGTCTTTACACCAAGATTGGTACCTGTGTGAAACGGAGGCTGCATAAGAAAAGCCTCCGCAATAAAAGCAAGAAAGCTGGCAAAAGCTTCATGTTCACTGTGACCTGGTACTTTCCCAATACAACACAGAAACCTGGACCTCCCACTGCCTGTTGCCCAGGATGGGCTACCACGCAAGATCCTTCATTTCACTTGTAAGAGTTTTATGCTGGTTTACTCAACTCAGTTCTGTCATCCCAGAAGGATTAGTGGATTGCTAACTTCTAACACGTCCCTTCCTCAGGAGTTGCAGACTACTTTAAATAGCTAATCAACTCACTGGGAGTTAGACACCAAAACCACGTGTTTCTTTAAATGCTACCAGGCACCAAGGTTCGTCTCCAGCTGCCTTTGTAATTTTGGCCTAACTCTGCACTCATCACTCAGAATATCTGCAGTTGTGGAAACTGTCAGCGTTACAGTGGTATAAAATTCAAACAGGCTCTGTGTGGTGGTGTGTGATAAGATAAGAAAAGTTATTTTGTGATTTCAAGATAGTTTGTCTCCTCTGACAGCTTTCATGTCAGTGTTAAGGACTTCTTGCACAGCATTTGTCTGCATTTCTAGGGAACAAATAGCATTTAGGAATCAGCTTACTTGATTTTTTTCATCTAATCAAACTAACAATACTGATTTTTTAATGAAATTAGGGATTCTCAAACAAAAAACACCTAATTTCCAAATATGTGCATTTTGCTACTGCATTTCTATCAGATTTCACTTTATTTCACTGAAAAATATTTCATCAATGAAGAAAAAAATCACATGATACAGCTTTCACAGAAGCACTCTTATTTTTGTGGTTAGCTGAAATGTTGAGAAAGAGTGGTGAGGAAGAATATTTTGAAAATTTTAGGTTGCCTTCTTGGAGATGTGGTGTCCTTGGGATGGTATGGAAAAAAGTAAAATTCCCCCAATAAGGCTTTCATTCTGCAGTTTCATTCTGGCTAGCTCTCATGTAAGGACATCATTTCCTGCTCAGGAAAAGGCTCTGCCTTCTCTTTAACAGAGATGGTCCTGTTCTCATTTTCTTTATTTTCTGTTTATTTTGAACCAGCACATTCTAAGACTCCCATAGTGTGTTACAATCATGAGGGCATCATACATGCATTACCTGATGCAGGCAATGCTCCTCTGTTTTATTGGTATCCGTTCCAGTTTTCATCTAAGCAAAGTGAGTGCACTATGGCCCTATAGTGCCCTGTAAGACACTAGTGCAGAAGAAATCTGGGTTCATACTGTCATAGTTTGCATTCTTGAAAGTATTGTTCAACATGCATGTCATGCATGAGGTCTCCCACATGTCTACGCCGTGAAGCGGTGCCTCCCTGGACTTGACTAAACATGTTCCGGAGCACTCCTCGGCTGTGCGGTGCCCTCTGTTCAGACAGCAATGGTGGTCTCTGCTCTGCAGGGTTGTGCTTTCAAAAAATAAGCCACCCAAGCAGTAGGGGTGCAATGAGCGTGTAAGTCTGCAAGGTGGTGCTTGGCCACCTTCTGATAAAATATGAATGAAATCAATTGGAAATCAATGTAAGTTTTACTCCTCACATCAGTGCTAGAATTAAGCTAACGTTGAACACTTCTGAAATATTTGAACGTGCAAAGCTTCACTTGGTCGCAAAGGAGAGCCACCTGGAAATGAATTGCCCCGCACAAATCTGTTGCTGAGGTTGCTGCGTTCTCTGACCGCACCCGCTCCCACAGGCAAACTCTCATCCCGCTTTACCATCATTCCTAACAGGTCTTTTCCTCCTGCTGCCTGTACACCCGCACTGTAGCAGTTTGCTCTGCCCCACATCCCTGCTAGCGTCCCGCCATTCCAGAAGTTGCACAGACAGACGTGTTAAAAGGCCACATCTCGGCGTCACCCGGGGGGGCACAGCGCCGCCCCCCCACCGCCCTGTGCTAACGCTGGCCCTGACGCAGCACCAAACACCGGGACCACACCGTGCGGGAGAGCTGGGACGTGGGCTTTCCGAACTGCTAACCTCCTTGCTGTCAGGCAGGAATGGAGGTGTGCTATAACCTTAAAGTACTCCTGAAAATTAAAGGAACTATGGTTGAAAAGATTAAGAAATTTCCTGTAGGTCATGCCCCTTTTCCGAGTTTTCTCTGTTAAAGAGAAGGCAATGTGTTATTTTCTGAACAGGACACAGCGTTCTCTGTTCAATGGTGTGCTCTGGAAACTAGATTTACAAACATTTGTTGGCAGCTTAGAAGAATATAATAGCATATTTCCATTTCCTCAGTACGCGTCCTAACTTTGCATTGGGGCAGGTGAATTTGGGAAATTTTGGACAAAAGTACTGAGGGCTGCTGGAGGCCATTTTAACGGCTAATATGTTGAACTTCTAAGTAAGTGAGATCGTGTCGGTAAATCATTTCAAAAGATTGAACTATTTTTTATTACACTGAAGATTTTTTTTTTTTGTCAGAATGAAGAATTGAAGAGGTTTAATAAAATGCTCTTCTCCCCAGAGTCCTTTTCCTTTGAAAGTTTTACCTGTACTAACATCTGAGGGCCCAATCACTGACCAGGGACTTGGTGAAAATGTTCTTGTTGAATACAAGGAGAGCTCTGACCCAGGCCCAGGGGAGAAGACCCAGAGCCATCATTACATGCAATGCTCATCAGCCTTAGGTACCACGCAGCAGATCATTTTAACAGTTTTTGTGCATGAGGTTTTTGTCTTCGGTGCTTCTGTGGTGTGTGACTGAATGGAACTTTATCAAATAGCCCTGTGGTCAGACTGCTGTGGCTGCAGCATGTACAAGGGAAAAAGAGAAAGGAGCTGTTTGAAACTTATAATTTTCCTCACTTTGTTTTCTGTGTATTGAACTTTTAACATCTTAATACCCGTGTCTATCTTTAGAGGCAGCTGCCGGTCGCTCTGGCTGCAGCACTTCACAGAGCACAGCCGGACCGTGCCAGCTCTGATGCACCGGCTTTGTCCTCTGCTTATTTTTCCTCAGGTAACTTTTGCATGTAAATATATTTTGCTTCCTGTACTGTAAAACTGAAGAGCCACAGCCTAGTCGAAATGGGGGAAACAGCCTGCCAATTATAAGTGGATTTTTCAGAAATGTGATTTAAGAAGTCTTGACTGGAAATCAATTAAAATCCATCACGGAGTATTTGAACTTCAAGACATTTTAGTATGAAGCTGAGGCAGGAGAAAACACCACCAGAGTCATTTACAATGGGAAGATCCAGTGTTTTTACAAGGAGATAAAAGCAGACTTCCCAAGGACAGACCAGCACTCCCTCAGACTTTTGCACAGCATTCAGACTAAACAACCTGAAGTTAATCAAGATTTTTCTTTCCCTTTTCATTCTCCTTTTCACTAAAACCAGCAGTCATGCCGTGCAAGATCTGTGTCATTTGTGTAAACAGCCAAATCAAGGTGTTTTCTTACATTTCTGATAATAGTTTTAACCTGTATTCTGACCGGCGACATCAATAATATTGTAATTTGCTTGGCCCATCTATGTTATCTTTTCATATGCAACTGTGCCTGGGATATTTGATAAAAATTCAATCTGTTGACTACTTAAAAAGGCCTTTACCAAAGAACTAGTCATGTCAATCACACCTTTGGCCTCCTGGCTCATCCTATCCCACCGTTCACAGTATAAGGCTGTTCTGGCAGCATGGCTTGTACGCAGTCAAGTGCAGTACACAATCGTTGCATAATTAAGAGACAAAGAAACAGTAGTTGTATTGCAAGTCACCACACGACTGTACGATGGTTATTTGAAGCCATTTGTTGTGTAATTGCTTGAAACCCTCTTGGAGATTTTTGAAGCATATCAGAGGTGTTTTAAGGGGATTGCTTTAAAAGATTAGTTGTTAGAAATTAATAAATGCAATGATTTAGGGGCCTTTTCCCCCTTGTATTAATAAAACCCTAAAGCAATTCATTTTAACAGTTAATCACTGCTATTTTTTTTTTTTTAAAGAAAGGCCATGATGTATTTTATGTGGATGCTGAAACACAGTGCCTGTGTCAGACTCTCTCCTGTTACCCACTCACAGACAGATACAGTGAAAAGTAATTTTTCCATTCTAGGGCTCGCTCTTCCATGTTTTACGGCCAAGTGTCTTTCTCTTGTGACTTAATATCCTGATTTACTTACTGTGGACTCATCCTGAAGGTCCAAATCTTTCAAGTAGTTTGTAGGATATTATTTAGTGATGAATACAGAATCCAGGTGACAGTGTATCACATTCACTGACAAAGAGTACAAAGCATACACAAGGACAGTAGGGTTTGCAAGAGAGCGATACCAGGCTGCAATACAAAGCAAGAAGCAACACAGGGCACAGTTTTACAGTGAAACTTGAAATGATCAATGTTTATAGTATAGATTTAAAAAAAAAAAAAAAAAAAAGAAGACCAGTTGGGGAAATAAACATCTGGTGGAGGAAAAGTGCAAGAATGGGAGAGACAGTTCCTTAGGAGTTATCGTTGCACCTAGAGAACAGAGGAGCTAAATTTAACCAGCAAGGAGAAGTTTGCAACAATACAGCTTAACCGTGTGGTTAAGCAATGTAAAAACACTGAAATCAGCCAGAGATTTGATATTGTACACCTCGTGTCCCAGCAGCTGACTCAACAATAGCAGAGGAATATTTCAACGTATATTTTACAATGTATTTCCCTTGCCAATGTGCTTAGGACAATCTATAATTAGATATAATAATTATTTTATTGGAGTTGAGTGAATGTCTTGCAGTAAAGAGGCATGCTTCTTGCTTGTTGAATTTTCCTCAAGCAAACTGGATCTTTCCTAGAGATTGCCAGATCACCTGCTTTGATTACTGTTTTTTCAGTTTTCTTGATTTGGAATGATTACTGTTTGTCTGGACTATTCACCACTCTATCCAAACCTCAGTTGCCTACACTTCCTCAGGAGCTAATCCTTAGATAACCTAGACATATTGCTGAAGTTGAGAGTTCGAAATTTCGGTTTGTGTAGTCCCATTACGTTATGGTTCTTACACATGTATTTTTCTGAGGTTACAGCTATCAGAAAGTGAGGTCAGATCTTTGTGCTGGGGCAATCACATAGGAGTGAGCAGAAATGGTTCTTTTGACATGTTTAGCACAGGCCACATCACCTCCAAGTTTGTTCTCCTCTGCTGGCCGCAGCACGGTCACTGCAGAGGGACTGCAAACAGCCCTGCGCTGCAGCGTGGGTCCAGCTGCCTCCTCTCTCGGGTGTAACTGTGAAGCCCTTTGGAGGGATGATGACAGGGGATCTCTCTGTGTTTGTCAGAAGGTGGCCAGTATGATTAGCCGCTTTAATCTAGAATTCTGGCTACTGTGGTTAGGTCTTCCAGGTTTTCCAAGCTGCCACAGACACATGTATGAAGATTTAACAGGGGAAAAAAAAAAAAAGACAGAAATCTTGGAAAGGCAATAGTGTTCAGGGGACAAAGTTTAATCCTCATTAGCTGCTGTAATGTTGAACATGATTTGCTGTACTGCAGCGTTGTTAGCTAACAGCTTGATTTTTACAATTGTGCTCACGTACAGTTCACGTTTTTATTTAAGAAATCCCAATAAAGGTAATATGTCTTGTGCTGTAGCTTTGGCTTGAAAAATAACTGAGTTAAAGCTTAGTTTCTTTATATGGCACTTAAAATTTAATAGTATTTTTTTCTTTTATTGATCTTTTGAACACTTCATTTGATACCAAAACTAGAAGCAAGCTGGAATCCCCCATTCCAAATCCTTAAGGTGGGACTGGACAGTCCAAAGTCTAAAGTGAAATCTGAATATTGAAAGATGACTTTTCATCTCCAACGGGCTAAACGAAAGCCTCCGTTTCCTGCCCATCTTCCTGAACTTTGGAGCAATCTGATCCTGCCAGCCTGCGCAGAGGCTTTGGAAGAGAACGTCTGAACCATGATGCCAAACCTTGGCTAGAAATTGCTGCCTTTTCTAGACAAGAGCATTCTGCTATACACCGCAGACCCTCTGCTTTTAATGTGGAACAATGAAAATGACGTGGTAGAATTCAAATAGCACAAATAGCCTGTACCGCTTCACCGCCTGCCTGCACCAAGTGTGGTTCTGGTGACGGTGGCACTGTCCTTTTGGGGGAACAAAAATGGCTTTGCTGCAAAAGCAGCCGTTCAGCCAAGCTAGGCTTCTGATTTCTCACCCGGGCTAAGCTACGCAATGTGATTAAATTAGATCTCTTACATTGTTCACTGACTTCTGGTAAATTACACCTTTGATTTCTGGTCCAATGAAAAGGTGCTAATTACCTTTTTAAGTGCTCATTTAATGTTCTGCAGTGACATAAAGCATGAGTGCAGCCGCCTGCATGCCCGAACCTTCCAGAGGTTTCTCCCTGGCTGCTCACTCTCATCAGCCTTTTTCATTTTTCCTCTGCTCCTTCCCTCTGTCCCTCCAAGGCACCTGCTGTGTGCCAGTTCTTCTACAGCTGAATAAATCCACAACGTTGTTTGCTGCAACTGGCTCCATTTTAACCCAGTTAAAAAAAAAAAATAAAAAAAAAAATCAGCAAGCCGTCTGGGTCTTATTGCCCAGCTCGCATTATGATTTTCTTTTAGCTGGAGCTTAGCAGATCTCGGTTTGCAAATGGGTTTCCCCGCTTTTCGCATGAGAAAGGTTTATCTGGGGAAACATTTCATCCAGGCCTTACGCAGCCTGCACCTCCCTGTTCTATAACCACTCCATAACCGCTCTCTGCTGTCCCCTGGGAATACGTGGCCAGCAGCACCCCGGGGTCGAGGCGTCCAACCCCCCCACCAGCACTGGCGCACAGGCGTCGCGGGGCAGCGGCCGGAGCCAGGGGCTGTCCTCCCCTCGCAAGCAGCACACAGGTCCAGAGCGGTGGGACCCTGCACAGCCCGTGGCTGTCCCTAGCTCCGGGATGGCTAGGACACGGTCCTGCCCTCCGACTTCTTCTCACTTCAGTCCAGGTGCCCTCAACCTCGACACTGGTCACCCAGACCTCAGCTTCTCAACTGAGTCCTGCCAGCTGGGATGGCGACACCAGCCTGGGCCTGCAGAGGGATTTCCACAGCCGCTCTGTGGCAGCCCCCATCTCCCCTCTCCACAGGCGGGCCAAGGCTCAGCTCCTTTCGTGCTGGTTCTCAACTCAAGTTTTCAGGTGTGACTTAAGGCAACAAAAGCGGAGGCTTAAAATGCAGTTCTAACTTAAGTGCGTGTAACTACATTCTGTAAAAAACCTGCCAGATTCTAACAGCTTGTATTTAATCAGGGGAAAACCCCAAAACACTGCTTTTTCTTTTGCTAACCACCAGCCCTGCCGACCCTCTGTGGGGCTCCCCTGCGCTCAGGTGCAGCAGCACGTAGCCACAGCGCTGCACCTCGCAAGGGGGGTACCCCCGCACCACTGACCCCCCTGAGCCCGGAGCCAGCAGCTGGGCAGGGTCTGCTCGAGGCTCAGGGTAGCCCTGTCCCTGGCAGGTCCCAGGCTCGCGCGAAGCTCATAGCCGAAAATATTTCAGTTTTCTTTAGTTCTATAAATGGGAAAAATCCATCGTGGAACTGCGGTGGCACAGAGGGCTCCCAGTGCCCTCCCTGCCTCTGTGGGACAGGCCTGCTGATGAACCCACACTTCTACTAGGGATGGACCAGGCTGGGGTTGTTTCACAGGAGACTTTTGTCTTCCCAGTTTAAACATTGTTAAGCCTTTTTCTTGTTAGCTTTGCTTGCCGCAGCCTCTCAGTTATGGCTCGGCAGGGGCTCTGCTGACATGTAACGTGCGCAGCCGTGCTGCCGGCAGCTCTCCCAGGACACGACGTGTCCACGGGGCACAGCCATGGCCAGGGTTCAGCAGGGCTGTGCTCCTCTGCTGCTGTTAGGTTTCTCTTTAAAAGCACACCGCCTTATTTTTTGTTGTTGCTTCCAAAGAAGATTAAATATGCCCTAATTTGAACTTGAAGAATTATTTTGCTTTTACTCAAACATCCAGCTATGCTACATGAAACCCAGGCATTGCATGAGAACCGGATTGCCCCCACCTCCCTCCTGCAGAATCCTACTGCCAGAGGTTTTATTCCCTAATCATTACCAGGACAGATATTCCCAGGCGATATGGTGAAGCTCAGTTATTAAAAAAAGAAAGAAAGAAAAAAAAAAAGCCACAAATCAGAGATTTCAAACAGCAGTTAACTTGCTTAACCAGCACTTGCTTGCTAAGTGCCAGGGGTCCTGTAGATATTTATGGGAGAAAACGCATCACAGTGAAGCTGCTCCATCTGACTGAGTGCACACCTAGGCCATGCACTTGCTTGGCTCTCTGTTTTGTTCCTAGACGCTGTTTCCCCAGTCGCCCCCGCTGTGACCATGCCGTTCGCTACTGCCCTCCGTTGTGCAGAAGCAGCCCATACAGAGAGGACAGCACACTTCGCTCCCAGATGCCACAGCAGCGACAAAAGAACTTGGATTATATCAAAGTTTGTTCCCTGAGGCCGAGCAAACAGTACCTGAGCGGGGTTTGTGCCCTCAAATGCCCCCACATCTCCTCAGCCCCACAACTCACCTCCATGGAAGCAAGCTGTGTTTGTACCATGCTGGTGGCCGTCAGTGCAGCTTCTCATCGTTGTGGGCACTTTGAACCAAAAGGTCTCTTTTACGTACACATGCTGAAGTCACTGATGTTGTCACCTGACAGCCTGGTGAGGCCCACAACTATGTACTTTGACATGGCCAAACCACTCCAAAGGGCTGAAACCCAGATCACTGTGGCTACGATTCAGCGCAATCCAGTTGACCTGTGGTCCTGGCTTCCCTTGCTGGTGTGGTCACTTGGGATGGGGGGTGAGAGAATTTTCCTGCTTGTTGTGATCAATTCTTCTAACCTAGACCTCCAAAAGCCCTTTCCTCCACTTAGCCCCTGCACATTGAAATAGTGTTTCCAGACTTATTCTAACGAGGCCAGGAGGATGTAAGGACATCCAAGGACTCCAGTAAAAAGATTTTTTCTGGAGCAGCACTTCTCCTTTCCAACCTCTTTTGATAGGTCTGTGTTGAACAGTAAAAAAATGTTGACCTAACCACAGTAGTCTTCAGAACTTAGTTTTTACCAAAACTTTACACAGTCCTTTATAGCTTGCATATCTCTTCACAGCTCTGAAATATTCAGAATCAAGCATAAATAAGACTATGTCAAGAGTGGAGAGTTCTACTCAGGTATTAAGAAAGATTATTCTATCCATAGACATACAGAGAATGATTCAGATTGATTTTTTTATTTAGATGTGAATTGGGGAGAGCTGGTAGTTAGCCATGATGTTTATGAGCTATTTATGGCCAACTTGTGAGGTGTTTTGTTGTTTTTTGTTTTGTTTTTTTTTTCTTATGTTTTTTTTAAGAAGGGGAACCTCAATGCATTAAAATATGGGTGTGTGCTTGAAATTGTCTTCAGCATAGTTTTTCTCACTAAAACTGTATTCTTAGGTTTCAACTACTGTAATTTGGTTTAAAGGAATACTGAGAAGGTAAGTCATTCTTTCAGAGTAGTAATTATTTTTGTCCTGAGAAGCTGTCAGGATTAAATTGTTAATACACAAGTTTTTTGAAATATGCATGTGATATATTAATGACCCAATCTGTTCCCCCAAGGAGCGATTTGGTTTTTAGCTTTTTAACTATTTTTTTTTTATTTATATTGAGGAAACAAACTCTCATCTGGGACTTTTTTCATCGACATCAGTATGATTGCTTTGGGCTTTTATAAAGGAGAATTAATTAAGGGTGCTGATTCATGATTGAATTGGATTCAACTTTGGTGGCTAAAGAGGTTACTGCTGAGATGATAACCTCAGCTCTTCTGAACCTGACAGGAGTCATGAACCAGAGACCCCTCCTGCTGCAGCTTGCAGCCCAGCACGTTAACATAAATTGAAATCAGTGGCTGTTGGAGTTAATACACCGTGCTGTGAACTGTGATGGCCCAAGAGCAGAGAAACTACTTCTTCTGCCACCCCTGCTCCAGTAACTCCTGCCAGAGGAGTGGGATGGTGGGATGGTCACCAGGAAGCAATAACTTCTCAGTGGTCCAGAGCCTGCAAATCCCCCTCTGTGTCTTACCATCTAGCTACAGTATGAAAAGCTGGTCATTAAATATCAGACCGAGTTGGATTGTTGTTAGACTTCTGCATCCACTAGGCTTGGCTATCACAACTAGTCTGGTTGATTTCAGGAGGAGTTTTGTGGAGGTTTATGGCTCTGCAAAACAATAAGCTAAATTCTGTATAATTTTACTTTGAAATAAGCCAGGCAAAAGAGACTCTTCCCAGCTCACATCACCATTCCTTGCACAATAAGTGTTTTATGCATGATTTTTAACTCGAAGGTGGGAAAAGAGCCAAGAATGAGTTCCCAAGGTATACAAAACCTTACTAAATTGGAGCGTAATACTAGGAAAAAAGTGCACATGCAGATGTGAATTCAACTGATCTTCAAGGGGATGTTTGCTTTTGCAATCCTATTCTCAATTCTACAGCTGCTGGTGATTAAAGCCTAGACCATTGTAGCTACTGCCAGTAAAAGAAAAGCCTGAATTTAAGTAGTGTCTCCAACAGAGGCAAAATTGAAAACAAGGTGCTAGTGCCTGGTTGTTAACACCTTAGACAAAGACCAGAAATACAGCTGGAGAATTTTTTCAAGTGAAGAAGAGACTTTCATCACAGAGGAACATTAAAAAAAGCACAGTTCTATGTCAGTCAAAGTTAACTGTGAATTTCTGCAAAGTTCAGTGAAGTAGGTTCTGCAGATTTGCTTGGAAGAAAACAACATTCTTAAATGTTTCTATTTTTGTTTAAAACTCAAGTTAAATATCTTCATAATGAAGCAGGAAAAAGACATCCGAAATAAACTGGATGTTTTAGCTACTTTTGAAGGAGAGCAGACAAAGACAGGGACCTTTTTTCAACTGCTTTTGTTTTTAGACCCTGACCTGTACACATATAAAGTACCAAATAGCTGCAAGTTGTGCCCCTTTGCCATTCATCTCAGTTTCTGACAGTTTTATATGACACATACACACCTATTTTTTATTTCAGCTGAATTTGGCCCCAAAACTTCTGCAGAAGATTTCACCTGATATCTGCAGACGGCATTTGGTCTCATACCTGCCATGTAGTCATTTCAGTAAGAATATGTGATGGCAAAAATGTACAACATTCTTGTAATTAGGCATCGTAAAACATTTGTAACCATTCCCGAGTTGTAACTTAGGAGCTGTATCACAAAGAAGGGAAAGACACACCCAGGAGAACATCCTCCATTGTTCTTCCTAGCTTATGCTGGTTTCCAACAGGGATTCAGATCAGGTGTGGGACTGATTTGTCACTACCTTATTACTAAGTGCAGCCCTGCCTCTGCTCACTTTTTCTGGGAAGAGTGAAGTGGATGAGACACAATTTAGTTCTAACTCATGAGTGACCAAACCACAAGTCTCTGTTTTTGACAGCCTTCTCAAGACTGCAGTTAAGGACCATTCCCTGGGTAGTCTTGTATGACTCACCAAACTTAGTACTGCTCAGGCCATGGGATTCATTTTAATTTAAGAAATCTTTAAGGTTTTACTGTTTACAGAGGACTGCACCCTTAGCGATCATGTTTATATCTGCAACGAGCGATGACGCAATTCTTAATGCTGTCCTAGCAAATGGGAGTACAAGGAGTGGCACTTTATTTCTTATTTTGGTTATGAGTCATCAGCTCTTACCTTAAATACTAAGGTGATGTCTCCCCATTGAAGAAAAAATTGCTCTGATCGGGAAAGAAAAGTAGTCAAGCCTGGAGAGAAGGCTTAAATTGATAGTTATGAGGGGTTTGAGTAATCCCCACGTTAATGAAGCCAAAACCCCTAGAGCAGATGATATTTTCCTTCTCTACAGTGAGCGTGAAGTTTGTTGAAAAAAGCAGGGACTATACTGGCTTAGAGAGGCTATCGGGACCACACCCCACACCCCCATGACTCTGTGGCATCTCATGGGATCAGAAAACTTCTTGTTTTAAGCTGTATTCTTTCTAAAAAAAAAAAAAAAAAAAAAAAAAAAAAAAAGACTTCTGTTCCTCTCCCCCATCACCTAAATTGCAGACAACCATAGCAGTTACTACTAGAGCTGCTAGTTCTCAGGCTTCTGGAAATAAACTACCATTATTCTGAAACAGAGATTATGCTTCAGCTTGCTAGACAAAAGCCCTGTAGGACCTGGTGCTTGTGCAGAGCTGCAGACTGGAGCCGCTGAACCAGGTCCTGCATGGTGCAAACCTACACTGAGCTGTGAGGGAGGCAGGAAGGAGCGCTGATTTATACCAGCTGAAGAGCTGACCCAGAAGCTGGAATAAATGGGCTTGATCTAGCAATTCCCAACATCCTCACAGTCCAGCAGTATTAACGATCAATTAGGAGGCACTTTGTTTCCATACCGCAGCAGCAATAGCTTTAGCCCTCCCTTGAAAGCGCACGAAAGGGCAGAGGGCAATAGCAGAGCAGAGAGATGACAAAATAAAGTGGGGAGAAACCAGGGACTTTTAGGAACATAACTGCAAATCTTGTAGCAAAATGCAATTGGACAGAAGGGACTTGGTTTCAGATGTAAAGTAAGCTAAATAGGTGAAAGAGTTCTCTTTAAACTGTCATCATTAATTTAAGCCAAACTTAATTAAAAAAATAAACTGAAACAGCTGGGTGTAGGAAGTGGCTGGCTGACCTCAGTGCTGGGGCCGTTTGCCTTTTCTCCTTTTAAACCATTGTTCATCAGCTTCCACTTAAAGCAAACCAGAACCGTCAGACAAACCACAATCAAAACCATAGGGCTTGCTTGCATCTAATATTTCTCTCTGTGTTATGACATCCGTTAAAAGAAAGAAAAGGGTATCATCGGAAATTCCCTCTCACACATTCGCATGGTGCCATACTGTGTTACCTCAGTGAGAGGACCCGTGAAATATTTAAAGCCTCTAAAGCATTTTCTATTCCAAAGGATCCTTGAATGTGCTTACATGTTTATGACTTTTGGAAAACCCTATTTCTACTCTTCATTCTATATAAACTTCTGAATAAAAGCAAAAATATTGCTTCACCTTGCCTCTTACCTTAGCCATCCTTTGTCAGGTCGAAATAAGTAGTAAGCTCTTTGGGGCAGGTACCATCTTGTGTTGTGTGTTTTCAGAGCCTCTCCCCCTACATTTCTACCTCATATATCCGTGCAAAAATGCAGTACAAATACATGCTAACAACTGGAGGGCAGCCTACTTCAGCTTCAGACGGAAAACAGTACATAGTTGCTCTGAAGGGTGATTAAAGAGCATCATACAAAGCATCTAATTTACCTGAGGCAAGCCAAACGGTGGGAATTTGATAAACCTCCCATGAAAACTTTCTGGTCTTCACGTCACTTCTGCTAGTCCAGCCCAATTGTGAGTTTATTCCTGCACAGCTGTCACAGTGGAGCCCTCTCAGAGGGAAAGTCTACTCATGGCTCACCTACTATTGATTTTCTGTTGTAGGATGTCCAACAGAACATCTGTTTCCATTTGAAACTACTACGGTGTTATTGAAACTCATCAGTTCTGCAGTAGGAGGAGATTACTAACATAAAGCTCACTCCTATACACTTCAAATACAGATCAAGTGATAGTTTCTGAGAGAAGTTATTCCACAAGTGATCAATTACCCTTGTGAAGGAAACAAGTTTCTCAGTTTTTTCCTTGGGCTGATAGCCATATGTGCCCTAAAGCACATCCTTTTTACCTCAGTGGGACTTAGTACTATGCCTGAAGCTAATAATATGCTTAAGACCCATATTTCAAGAATCTGAAAAGCGTATGTAATGTAAATAATCACCCTACCTTCGCAGGGCTTGTCGTAACTTTGTTGGCTCAGGCATCAGAAAGTCAGTCAGGAGCAGTTATGTTTTACCACACAGAGAACTGAACTTGAAATATAACACTGCACATAAAAAGCAGGATGGACTAATGTAAATTTTTGTGGTAGAGAGAACCCTTAGACTCATCCAGCCTGATAACAAAGTGGTGGTTACATCGCAGCAGGGAACACTGGTGCGTACACATGTGCCACATACAGACATATACAGCTGTTTGTGGTAGCTCAGTGACATATTGCCACACTTTGGAATTCCTAAAGATGACTCAAACCAAATACCCCAATTTGCAAAACTTTGATTTTATTTCAAAGTCTTCCCTCCACCCCCCACTTATCATGTCTGGATTCCCAGTACCATGGTAGCAAAGCAGGAGGAAGAGTTTCTGGCAGTTTTGTATCAGTTCTCCATCCCTTTTAAATTAGTCTAGTTAATGCATTTTTATCTCAGTGCACTTGTCCTCCCAGCCCACTGCCATGAGCTACCACACTTGTCTAATGGCTTTGAAAAACTTACTGTTATGTCTGGATCATTTCACACGTTTAAAAGAACCATCTATCAATTCACTGTTAAAAAAATGACATCAAACGCAAACCCATGATAGTTCTGCCTGTAGAAAGGAAATGGTGATCTGCCCATCCACAGAATTAAAGTTACCCAGTTTCTTTCTGTTCTGGTTAACTCCTAAAAATCAACCACAATCACTGTGGATGCACTCAGAAACGTGCAAGCTACCGCAGTGGGTCATAGTGATGGAAACAGGAGCTTGCGCTGTAAAGGGCAAAGTGTTCCTCAACGCAGTGTCTAGGGATGTCCCACCGTGGGCTGAGGGAACATTTTCCTGGTAGAGTGGCTGAGCTGGATCACAACTGGACAAGTTCCAGAGCTTCTGTCCCCTCAACGGCAGGGGGTGGGTTCAGGGGGGCAGGAACTGGGATTTAAGCCACTTAAGAATCTTGGTCTTGCCTGGCCCTTGCTGCAGGGGAGCCTAGGAACCGTGAGATCAGTGGCATGAGCTGCCTTCCCAGGCTCTGAAGCACCTAATGCAGTTGGAACAGTGGTAGCAAAAACAACTGTGGGATTTTTCTCTAAGAATCTTTGGAATCAATGTTGCAGTAAATCATCAGATTCTGAAGAATAAACAGGTTGTCCCAGGAAGAAGGGATTCATTTGTTTTACTCTTTGACTTGTTAAAATGTAAAAATTGCTGTGGAATTTACTCTGTGGTGACACGTTCTAGCGATGGAGCAGTCTCCATTAGTGCTAGTGTTTTTCTAATTACAGCTATAAATAAAAGTTAACCTCCATCCTAATTCAAAATAGATTCCATGGACTGTCAGGCGCATAGGTGATACAATGGAGAGAGATGAATGAGGCAGCATTTGCATCATCATACTGACTTACAACTTGGAGGTTAATTATTGCATTCTTTTGCTGTGTATTGGGGCAGCCATTTTTAGTCATTTCCAAAATGCTAAAAAGAAACTTAACAGCTTCTCATTAGATTAGAATAGACAAGCTGCTTGAATCAACAATGAAATTTTATTAAGGATGCTCAAGTATAAAAACAAGAGCTTTTCATTTTGATATTGTATACTTTACACTGTATTGATTTGCTTTTATTGATTTTTCATAAAAAAGTGTAAGTGTTTTTCCAAATGGTGTAAATTAATTGTTATTGCGCCACGGAAAACAGAAGACTGCACCACAGTAATTAACATTTCCTGGCAAAGAATCTAAGCAAGCTTGCTGCTGAAATGGGCTTTAAAGCATATTTTGACAGTACCACAAATGCTAGCATATGTCTGCGAGGCGGCGATGTGGCAGGCATGGCAATCACTTTAACGACTCAGATAGAATCAGATGCCCTCCCGGGTACACAAGGCCCCGTGTCCGTGAGCACAGCTAGGGGACGAACAGGCTACCAGCACTCCTCAGATGATCTTTCCACAGCTGTCTGAGGACAGCTCTGTGGATGAGAGACAGAATGTACCTTTCATGTACCAGCTACTTTGGAGATTAATTTAAATCAAACTGCGGAGGTACAGCCACTATAGCTTTCTGTTGCTTTCAGTTCTTGGCATCCACACGTTACTTTTTGCCATATCCGAGTTGCCCTCTTTAGGTAAAAGGGGCTTCTTGACTGCTCGGCACACACAGAGGTCCTCACGCCTGGCTGAAGCTGCTAGGCACTGTAATGGACTAAGGAGCTTGGTCCTACCAAACAAGGGGAGGTGAAAAAGCACTTACAGCGGGTATCTCCAATGTCAGTGGGAACATGGACACTGAAGAGAAGCACCTCTTCTTCTCCATGAGACACTTTAGAGGACTTGAGCAAGTTTTGGTAGGATGAAGTCGATACAGACAACTCCTAAAAGATTACAGTTTAAGTAAGAAGGGAAAAAAGGCACCTTCTTTCTATGTAATCAGTAAGGAAAGGGAGGCACAGGTAACTGAAAAGATTAATTAGCAGCTGGGAGATAATACTATCATGTTAGCTGCTGCAACTTAAACACAACACAACTCTTTCTTTTGAGACCATCTAAGTTACGCAGCAGTTATAAGCTATGTGTTACAGGGAAGGAAGCTCTCCTTAAATAACTTAAAACACATCAAGTGACAGTGATAAATCAATTACTAAAAAGGAAAGTTCTGTATACCTTTTTTTCACACAACCAAGTTTTCTTCTTTTGTATTAAGAAGTAAATGAAAAGAAAATTTTAAACAAGTAAACAACATTTTATTTTCACAAAATGGCTCCAACTTAGTACATCAGTGAAAAACAGGAGCTGGCCTGCATATACCCTCAGACAGAACATAAGATCTACTGGCGAAGACTACCCCTGTGGCTGGAAGTAGCAGGGCACATCTTAATTCAAAGGAAACTCCGAAATCTTTGCGGGAAGGGAGAGCCCGACACAAACCTGACTGCTTTAACCGTCCAGGTCTTCAGACTCAGAGCTAAGAGAGCAGCTAAAGCCCACTGTCTAACCCAGGAATCAGCATCGTTTGGCATCTAAGGCACCTGGTTCATATCTCTTGTCCTAATCTTCTGTGCCAGGGAAGCTTAAACTATTATTAACTCTTTTTTTTGCTTGTTATCAGGTGAAGACCCTACATCTAGGCAGAAGCTGAAGGACATTTTGTAACCAGGCAGAAGATTGCCATAATTGTGTTTGCTTTTCATTGGAAGTGATATAAAAATGCAAATTGGTAGCGCTTTATGTTTTGTTCAGAGAGGCAGGGATAACATGAATAGGTAAATCTGATCCATCACCTACTTTTCCCAAAAATGTAAATAAAGCTATTAGTTCTGTGTACTCCACCCCACTGCTATCTTTCCCTCTTGTGCAGATCTCCACGTGAGGGTCTTGCTGTGGCGTGCAAATCAGACTCAAAAAGATTGTCCATGTGTTATTTACGCTATGGTACATTTCATCCAAGATATACCAATATTTTTGTAAGAGCACCAGTGTGGTGCAACTATCCAGCGCAGAATTCAGTTCTGGGGTGTGTTAGAGGCTCCTTTTTGAACTTTCTGTTAAACGTGTTTCAATAAATTTGCACAATTGAACTAGATTTTTGTAGCAAAACAAAATTCCCTGGCAAGGTAGTAACTTGCTATATAGTCTTCCTATCGTAAAATGTTAATTTTTGCATATAAAGGGCAGTTACTGGTGTACACATATTCTCAAGCAGTTCAGACATCCTGCTTGTTGATTGTTTAGAGATGATCCCAAATCAAAGACTCAGATTCCCAAACCTTGAAATTTCGCATAGATTTAGAAATAAAGGCAAAGAAAACTATTCCATCAAACTAGTCTTTACATTAATGAGATTAGTTATAATCAAAAATTTATTCTTTATGTTTTCTGCTCTCAGTCAATTTTCCAAAAGCCCTGCTACTGGGTGAATAACTTAGAAAGCTTTAGACCTGAAAAGCATGGGTTATGTGAGCAGCTGGTACAAATTAAAGTTTTACTATATTATTTCAGCCAACAATCTGACATTCAGATTTTTGTCTCTGTTTTCATATAGATATATTTGATATTAGGAGCCTGAAGCTGAGAAATTAGCAGCCAAACTCTTACTGATATCAGTACAAGACTGAGATGGGCAGGACTGCCTTCAAACAACCTTGATAAAAGTACTCTGTCACAAAAGTGATAAAAAGTATTAACATTAAATTGAGCAAGATGAGACCTATATGGCAAGAGCAAAGCAGTGGGTGGTTCTAACTCTGCTTGGTAGAGCGCTGCATGATCACGACACAAGTTTAGGAAATTGTATCCCAATGGGCTGGTACAAAATATATCTATACCGTTAAGTGGATTAAGACATTATGGCGTTAGTCATGCAGATAAGGTTTTGTTACCCTAATGGTGATCTGTAGGAGAAAGAATGTTTGCCTGCAGAGAAGATAAGACACTAAAACTGCTCCGCTCTTGTACTGCTGTGATTCAGTGGTCAGGAGCTGTTTCCACTACTGAAAAGTTGAGGTCCAACAAAAAGCTTCTGGCAGTCTTAGCTAGTGACTTCACGATGGCTTCAGACAAAGCCTTTTGCTTGAGATAGGGTATGAATTGAAACAATCTGGTAAAGAAAAACATTGAGTCAGAATTCACTAGAAGTGCAAATTTAAAAGTCTCCCCCCCCCCGACATATTTTAATGCATGCATAGTTACAGGGTGACTATGTTATCTCACTTTTCTTGTGTCATTAACTGAGAAGAGAGTTTAAAAAAAGTGTCCCCACAGAAATCTTATTCATATGTTTTATTATATGCTCCAGCACGGGCACCACTTTAGTTTAATGGTGTGTTGGATGATGGTACAAATTTATAGCCAAAGGTTTACATCACAGACAGCTGGAATGAATAACAATAAATTAATTTAAAGTGCTACAAAAGTGCTCCCCATAGTATGCAGTGCTTATGTGCTCAAGGCTAATAATTTATAAATGCACGTCTTTTATAATCCTGATCTAAAGTCCTGAAAGCAGCTAGTTAAAAAGCAGTCACATGACATAAATTATTTTTATTAATATTTCAAATGCATGATTAGGGTGGGCACCATGGTCATTAGCATTAGATAGCTTTCATTTATGACCCAGTGCGATGGAGCAATAGGCAGAGGCAGAGAAACTAGATAAGCAATGGCACAACAACCATTGGGAGACTGGGGCGGGGGTCACATGCTGCTTCTTCCACGTGATTTTTATATGCGAGTAATCATCACAGCTATGGCCGTTTCCTTTCCTTTTGCTGGTCTGTTGTGTTTATCACATTAGATACTCATAAGGCCTGAAGAATGAAGCTATGCACTACTTAATGCAGTCGGAAGCAGCAGTGCTCCTCTGGGTGGTTTTTCTTCCATCCCCAGGCACTGAACACCAGCAATGTGTAACACGGTGAGAGGACTGGTCAGAGGATGTCGTAACGACTTCCCTTATTACAGCAGCAGTGCTAATTTGAACACTGAGCTAATACTAAACTGTCATACAAACTCTTGCTTGGATGGGGTATGTTGCTGTAAAGCATTTGACTTGCTTTGAGAAGACACCACCACTTCTGGCTCTGTGTCAGGGGATTAAATTGAAGTTATGCCTCCAGGCAAACAAGTATTTGCAGAAGAGCATTGTGGAGAATAAGGGTAAGGCCAGGACATAAGCTTCCTTTTTGGGGTGGGAGACTATTTTTTTTTTTGCTAGTGTAACCCAACATCTAGTCTTCTCTAACCCAACATCCAGTCTTCTCTAGTGAAAGAGTATAGTCAGTATTACTGGTGAGGGTAAAAGAGCAACCAGCTCAAATAACTTGGCTAACATTGCATCTTTTTCCCCAATGCACCTCCCAGGCATACCCCACTGCAGGGATGTCACTTCTCTTAATACCACCCTTGTTTTCTCCAGGCAAATTTGGCTGCCTCTCACTTTTCTTGGTGAAAATCATTTACTTCTTAAATGCAGAGTCATTAAGCTGAGGTTATAGAAGGAGTCTTTCACACCGAAAGAGGGATCATGAATAATTTCTGTGTCTCTCATTCTGGGCCATTGCCATATATTAGACTACATATTTGAATCTTGGCAGATTGAAAAAAAATAAGCACCACAAGCGACCCCATTCACTTCAGTGGTTCTTCTAGCAAAGCAAGCGGAGTGAGACACGAAGTGGACAGCAGTGTCATCATCTGGTCCTTCCACTCCCTCTTTAAAGAAAAAAAAAAAGCTTTCCGCATTACACAGAATGCAAATTTCTAAGTAACCATTCGCAATTAATTTTGTTAATATCACAAACCACTGCAAACTCACACTCTCTCTCCTCTTCCTTTCTGGCTTTCTTTGAAAGTACTTTGTAACATAACACATTTTTTCAGAGGTCAATGGGGGCATATTTGCATTTTGATACGTTTTAAATCTTTGCCTCCAGCACGCCACTCAAATGCACTGTGCTAATCAGAAGCAAGTAATGATCTCCTAGATACTTGAAGCGGGCGACTAGGCATATAAAAGCACCTCAAAATGCAAAATTAGTGAGAGAGCAATACATGGTAAAAATAACTAAATAAAAAAGGGCAACGATGCTGGCAAAAGCAGTTTGGATTTGTAAGCTGAGGGTTCTGCCTGGAATAAGCAGCTAACGTGTTCATGTGCACCACTGAAGTGATAAGGGGATTCAGGGGACTCCTGCCTCAGCCGGCTGCGCTGACGGACTGCGGGTTTCTCTGAGCATATCACTCGTACGTCAGTATACTCAATTGATGCATAAGCATTTCTGAGGGATTTTTACACCGTCAGCGATACCTCGTGTCCTGAACAACCCAAATCCAAGCTTAGGCAGGATCTAGAAAAATGGAGCAGCCCCCAAAGCGTGGGTTTATCTGTGTGGTGGTCTTTTATTTTTAGCACTAGTGGTAGATTTACACTCAAACATGCCTGCCCCAAGGGCATTGGGATATATGGGAGAGAGAAAAAAAACCCCAGAACTCAAGAGACTATTTAATTTTTACATTTTTTTTTTTTTTAAGCACAAATATCTTTGGCAGACAGCGTTGCAAGTAAACATGAGCGCTTCCTCACTAACCACTGCATCAGAAGAAAACCTCCTGATAAGCAGATGCTGCTCAGGCAGCGACCAGCTAGGCAGTGTGTGTGCGTACGGGGAGAGGGATGGGGATGCAGCCAGAGAGCGCGTGCGTTACGGCACGGTGATAAGCGTGTGTGTGGCTGTGAGTGACGGCAAATGTGTGCGTGGCTGCGAGTGATGGCAAATGCGTGCGTGAGAAAATGGCACATGAGCAAAACCGAGCTGCTCCAGTGAGTATTTTGACCCTATTTTTAAGAGAAGGCAACAAGAAGCAGCCAGGGGAGAGAGAGAGACTGAAAAGGTGAGGTAGGAATGACCAGGCAATTGTGTGGCTGGGCTAGCAGCAGCGCACGGTAAGAAATCCAGACAGCAGGGAAATCATTTAAAGCCATATTGATTCACTTTGGAGGTGAGAAAAAGCAGATGCACTCAGCTTCTGTGGAATGGCTCCAACAGCAGCTACAGCCACTTAATTTCTTATTATTTATTTATTTTTATTGTAACAACTTTAATTCATGCTGTAAACCCAAACCAGCCTGCACCTCTCACTGCTTCCACCTCTCCCTCCCGCACCAGGAGCTGCGGATCAAAGCCTGCCCACAGCAAGGCAGCCAAGTGATCCCTCAGGCAAGACAGGACAGAAGGAGGGAGAAAGAGAGGGAAGGAGGGAGGGGAGGGCATCAACGGCTGAAACTCAGCAGCTCTGGTTGTTTCCCGGCGCCCCAGTGCTGCAGCGAGCCGGGAGCCCTCCGAGGCAGCCGGGCAGAGCGGGAGCGAAGCCCATCCATCTCCCTCTCCAGGCAGCGGCCTGTCCTGGGGAGCACTGCCCAGCCACTGGCCTTGGCAGCGCACACAGCAAGGCTACCAAGGACTGAAGGGTTCAATACTGTGTGGTGTTGGTCCACGCATCTAGAAAATAGGAGGGGAATTAGATACGACAAGGGAAAAAGAAAGAGGATAGATGTAGATGAGATATTAGGAAGAAATTCTTTACTGTGAGGGTGGCGGGGCACTGGCACAGGTTGCCCAGGGAAGTTGTGGATGCCCCGTCCCTGGAGGTGTTCAAGGGCAGGTTGGATGGGGCTTTGAGCAACCTGGTCTTGTGGAAGGTGTCCGTGCCCAGGGCAGGGGGGGCTGGAACTAGATGATCTTTAAGGCCCCTTCCAACCCAAACCATTCTATGATTGATTCTACGATTCTGTGAAAACAGAGGGGTTGATATTCTGTAGGAAATCCTACATTTTGGGGGAAATAAAGAGTCGGGGTTTGCCTACATGAAAACACTGCCGGGTGCTGCCTGCACTGCTCCCAGTGAAGAAAGCCCTGCACCAGGCTGGGGCCTTGCTCTTTAGATTCATACAGATACTTTAATTCAGTTGGTCTTTCATATATTTAGCCATTGATAAAATTATAGAATTAATATAGAGATACTGTGGCTGAAATCTTCAAAATACTGCTTTTCTGGGAGCTGGATATCTGTGAAGGTCTGGCCTGGGTGTCTTATCCTCAGTCACAGAGAGAGCCCGATCCTCAGCCGAGGTTTCCCAGTCTTCCTCAGATTCAGATTTTTTCTCATGCAACCAGCTTATTCACTGTGAAAAGTGGTTTCAGATCCACAAAATTAAATTCAAACTTCATGAATGGTTACAGCTATGTAGTTCAACATTTTCTAACTTTAAAGACTTTCATTTTCCATTTAAAAAGGAGCTAAACTTCACAACAGCCAGGGTTAAAGAATGCTCGGGAACATTTCCGTTGAAATAGTACTGTTTTATTTCATCTGAAATGAAATTTAGTATGTTTTTTTTCCTTGAAACAAAACCTAAGTGCACTCCTGAATTAAAACCCAATTACTTTCGTAGCTCTCATACCACCTTAGCTACTGTCCCATCCTTCCTGTCTTCTACACCGAGAACCTCAAGTGTAACCACATGGAGATGCATGTGTGCTTGCTCACTGGCTTGCTCTTTCCTGAGCATCTGCTGGACCGCATCTTATTTGTATGAATTATGAGTTAGGTTTACAGCAGGTCAGAAAGTTTCCATTGGAACAGCTTTCCTAAAGAAAAGTTTCAGGTACATGGAATTCTCTGTAAAAATACAAAATTCCATTTTTTTCCATAGAAAATGGGAATTCTGTTCAAAATTTAATATACACTTCACTGAAGTGCATGTAAAAAGAGTAGAATTTTTTTTTTATTGCAAATGAAAAAACTTCCATCATGTTTTCAGTGAAAAATAATCAAACAATGTCCTAACTGACA
The DNA here is from genome assembly GCA_008921705.1 of Burhinus oedicnemus. NCBI lineage: Eukaryota > Metazoa > Chordata > Aves > Charadriiformes > Burhinidae > Burhinus > Burhinus oedicnemus. Next base: position 2,402,998 of record VFFE01008282.1, on the reverse strand, counting down.
CTAATTTGTGTTTTATATTTGTTACAATGATGAGCGTAAATCCAGAAAAACTTCCTTGGCCTCAGTGAAGTTACTTTGATTTATACTGTTGTAAATAAGACTGAAATCTCAGTCTACGTGGTTGGTTCTTGTGATGAATATCTTTGCTGTCTAGGTACATACATACAGGAAAAAAAACCCACAAACGTGAGGCTTGATGGATTCTGGGTCGGGACTGTTGTGAAGTGTCCTAACTCCCTGTGGATTCAATTTCAGTATTGCTGGTGAGAACATGTCAAAATGTGGGAATTTATAATTAAAAGTAAGAACATAAATACAGTCAAGTATTTAAAAATAATTTACAACTATATTTTTATCAGCTACAATTTGAAAACCATCAGTGTTATACAGAACACTGTCTCAATTTTAAAGGGTGGGTCCATTTCCAATGAAACATATTCTGAAATATCTTTAGATTGATCACAGATGAGTTTAGTATCATCTTAGCAATATTGAAAAGCATCTTTGTAAGTCTTTAGATTTATTTGTAATCCAATATCTTTTCTCTTTCACTTGTTAAAAAAAATACCCCTCTGTTTTAGAAAAAGAAACAAAAATTGCCACAGGATAGGGTGTCTTGCCTTCAGAAAGCCACAAGCCATTTCCACAGAAGCCAAATGCAGCCTACAAAGTCTTTGTATTACCAGAAGTACTTCAGGATCTGGATTACGAGTCAACGGTAGTTGCACTGCAAGGATTCAAGTGAAGAAATTAGGTATTAATATGCAAATGCTACTTTTTAATTCAGCTGCTTTGCAGGCCAGATCATTTAATCTAGAAATATCAATTAAAATTATCATGACTGTTGCACTGCTTCGGGTTGACAGGTATCAACTTGAGCAGGAGCACTTGCAATCAGCTTTTAATGCTTTTTCAAAGTGGTGCCAAATGTTTAGACCTGATAAATAACTAATTGTAGGTAATTTTGGTTTCCAATGAAAATAAATAAAGTGAAGAAAACAGGATGAGGACAAATTCATCCTTGGTGTAAACTCACTGACTTCAGTGGTATTACGCTAGAAATAGTTGCGGGGTAGGATTTCTTATGCAAACAGTAACACAAACTCTGTTAAATAAGAAAGTACCTTAAATCATGCCTTGGGCAAAATAGCTTGGCTAATCCCAAAATGTTGTTGCAAGAAAATTCCTTCCTTTCCACAGTGTTCTAGGGGAGCTATGAGGCATGTTACCTAGTCAAGCTTTTCCAAAGAATTTAAATTAAGTTATTTTCTTATTTCAGATCAACATGCTATTTTTGTGAAGCATTTTATTGGTTAATTTTCGTATCTCCCCCCGCTCCCCCCCAAATCCCACAACCACAAACCAGACTTACAAGGTTACTTAATGCAAAACTTCATGGTTTTGTCAGTTAACTCTTGCACATGTTACGGAAAATGTCAACTCTGCTTCCGTGTCTGTAAGCACCTGAATAATCTGGCCCCCATTTAAATCTGCTTGTATGAAGTCAGGGGTTATTCTCCTAGAGTTACCTAAGCACTAAGTAACAGAGTTGTCCAGAAATAATATTTTTTTTTTTATTTCAATATATAATAAAGCCGAAAGAAAATGAAATGACAGTGCCTGCTGTAATGAAACATTGGCACTGGTTGCTTTGATTCAGTCACAAGTTAGATGCCTATTTTTACTTTCACTTTTCTGCTCTACGCTTTCTAAAATCACATGACAGAAAACAAACACTGAGATGACAATATTGATACAAACCCCAAAACATTTCAGAAACATCTCTACTGTGATTTTTTTCCCCCTGTGATTGACATACACAGTGGTAAATTTTTTTTGACAAAATAATGTTTGCAGGCAAAAAGGATTCTGTCAAATAATTTTCAGCCAGCTTCCAAAACCAACACTGCTGTGGGGGGGGGAAAGAAAAGGACAAACCGAACTCAAGATTTTTATTATATCCTACTTTATTTAAGAGCCCAATGTGGCTGAGTGTTGTGACCGTGCCCATTTGTGACTAATACTAGAGCCTGATAGTTTCGAGTTTGCCGCACTGCTGAGAGATCGCTTTCTTCCCTAGCGATGGCTCTCGTTTCTGAAGATGGCAGCTTTCACGTGAGCAGAGCAGCCGGCTCACTATTCCCTTCACAACACTTCCATGTCCAAACCAGCAATCAGAAAATCAGCTCTGCTTTGCTGTGATGTGCCGCGCACCAGACCCGCTCGCAATGCCGGCAGTCTGAAGTACTGCTGAGTAGGGGCAGCAGCAGCTGCGGCTTAACGATTTGCCCCCTGCCAATCATTTGGGTTCATTGATTTCTCTAGTTAAGTATGCATTCCACTTCACCATTATTCCCAATGATCCCATTTAATCTCAATGACAGGGCCAGAGATATGTGGGTCTTCGCTTACAAACTGCTTTTGGCAAGCCCTTCTGTTCTGTAGGGCTCTTGGATACCTCCAAGTATTAGCCCACTGCTATTTGGCTACATCCTCCTTTCCTCATTGCCCTGTTGCCACCCACCTCTTCAGGCCTCTCTTCCTTCTCCCTTTCAGCTGATCCTTCCAGTTTAGTTTCGGAGGTCTGGAGCTGTGGTTCTGACTGACAGTTGTGTAAGTAAAGCTGATTTATCTGGCTGGCCTGGCACTGCGCCAGGCAAGAGGCCGTCTGAACGGTGAAGCTGTTAAGAAACTAATTGCGTGATGGACTGCAGTTACAGGGGAGTCGTTACTGTTTGCTTCATCTAATCACATTTGCTACCAAGGATTTTTCTAGTTTGCCCCTTTTCTGTTGTTTGAATTGGAAGAATACCAGGTTTACACCAGGGATGGGCTTGGCCAATTGGCTCCCAAGCCTTTATCATTAGCTTGTAGATCCCTTCACTTGTTAGAAGACTCAAACATTGTCACTGCTGTGAGCTTTCTCGTCTCAGACTGGGAGGCTTTGAACTTGCCAAGATCTAAGTTCAGCACTCTGTGTTTGTTCTGCTTGTGTTGATGAAGTCACTAATCCCTAAATGAAGGGCAGGGAGCTGTTGGGGTTAGCAATTTCATCATCTTTAACAGAGAACACAGAATCCCTCACAACACAGGTGAGTTAACAAGAAAATGATTTCCGTCTGCCTTACTTTCAAATGTCTTTCTGAGCAGTGGGTCTGAACCGAAGCCTTGGGTTGCAAAACATCAGCCTGCGGGAAGAGAAAAATCAGGGAAGAGCTCTGTGCCACCAGACCACCTTTAATTTGGTGATGCTTGGTTCCTTTGCAAGCAAACACACCTCGTTAGGTGCTTACCTGACAGAAAAGCAGCCATACTGCTGCAAGCCTTTGCTGTTTCTACCCGGGGAAGAAGCATTGGTAAAGGATGGACCTAATGATAAGCTAAATGATTCCCATCCTCAAACCACAGCTTCTACGAGGCCAGTGCCAATCACTTTTCCCCAGTCATGGGTGCCTTGCAGTGGCACCGGAAACATCGCGTCAGATAGTTTATCACTCTGCTTGTAACGCAGCACTGATGCTGTTTGCATGCCGTTGGTGGTCACATTTTTCGTTTGAGAGGACTACGTTGATTTTGCTTATAGATACTAGGTTCAAGTCAACATTGATTCATTCTAAACTAGACAAGCTTGATGTCCAAACTTCAAGTTTTTCCTGATTCCAGTACAAAACTTTCTCCACAGTCACTGCCTGCCTCCTAGGAAACGCGTGCTGAAGCCTGAGCCCAGGTCACACACTGGCATGGGTGAATGGCTGCAAATGGCATTGTGGATATTTTGCAGAGCCTTTTTAAGAGTTTTTGAAGCCTATCTTAATTAAGTCACTTTCCGGTAACCTTTACCTGTTACAAGTATGTTTCAAATCTGACCCGTGTCATTCAGAATCCGATTCTTAGCTGGTGTTTCTTTGTCTTTTCCTTTGCATACAACAGAATTACATTGCTCGCATTGGTCCTTATGCCCTGTTCCCTTCCTTTTGAGGCCAATGGAAAGTCTCCCATTGACTTTACTGAGCAATGAACTAGACCTGCTAAACTTCAATTGTCTGGGCAATTTCATCCCTCCTTCATGGTCGCATTCAGCAAAGGCATGTTGAAAGCAGTGGACTTGCAGCAGTCTACCTCAGCATTAGGAGTTCCACCCTCTCAAAAGCCAAGAGCTTCAAATGGGAGCCGGCACCCAGTGGTAAGAAACAGCAGGCAAAGGAAAATGTCAGATGGAGCTCAATACAGACAGTCAGTCTGACAGCTTTGCTACATCCTCCCAAAAAACTCAGAGCAAAACTTTTGTCAGAAGAAATCTTATTTACAGCCTCTGTTTTTTTCCTGCAAGGATAAAATAATTCTTAAGACAAGATAGGCTGTAGCTTTCTCCATCTCCTAAGGTAGCCACTAGTAAGAGCTCTGCAAACCAAGCAGTCTCAGGTTGTTACAAATTGCTGTCTACTTTCTTAGTTCATAAATTTCAGCCCAAGCACATGGAAGTTCAGCAAAGACATCCTCCTAGATCTTCCCCATACACTTCCTCATGTAGGAAGCTGTCAAACCTTCCCAAACCCCAGGCAATTCCCCTTCCTCTGCAGGGCTGCGCTCTTCTCAGCAATAAGGTATGGGGTGACTCAGCCAACAGAAGTATTGATAAAACAAGATACTGTTCTGGGCAATTTTCAGAACTTGGACCTCTGAGTAGGAAAGGTTTGGGGAGCAAAAGTGGAAAAAAGGAAATAATTACAACAGGATCATGAATTGAAGCTCACTCCGACATAGCAAATCAGAAATTATAGTGGAGGGGCAGAGTTTGGTTGTCCTTGTGACGGTGCACATTAATGAGCCAGGACTGCTCCATAATATTCAGCGCAAACTAGAGCTTGTGTGGCTCTCCTTGTGCTACCTGTGAAATTTTCAACACAAAGAGAGATTACAGATTGGATAAACAGGAAAATTATAACAAAAAGTCATAATAGGAAGGAAACCTGTATGCTGCCTGGTGGGATCATGATAATAGTAGATGTAGGCTTTGTGGAGACTGAGCACGGTCAGAGCATTGTAGAACCACTGCAGAAATGAGCCGGTGGCCATGTCACTGCGCTGGTGGCAGCTTTGAAGAAATCAGCTCAATATAGTAGGTTTCTTCTACACAGTCAGTACCAACAGTACAAAATGAATGAAAATGCAGAAATCCGTTTTCCATCACTGGTTGTTTGCGTCTCCCCTCCAAGCCCTCGCATAGTTTGACCTGCACATCCTCCTCGCATACCACACTCCCCCAAAAGATTAGCAGCGCTTATCTTGCATGTGTGCACGGGCGCATGCGCCCGACAGGCTTGGGCAGGGAGTTACAGTCATTTTTCTGGGTCCTCCTTAAAAGCAATTAGCAGCTACCCCCTTTAACATCAGAGAGCGAATTCAATCATGGAATAACTCTCCTGCAATCGGTACAATTAGCAGGAATGTGTCTGACCCCAGCTTCACCTTCTCTGAAATGCAGTTCCTGGTACAAAGTGTTGCACTGTGTTTGAGAATGACATGTTACGAGTAACTGGATGTCAGGATCATCGTGTGAAAACAAACAAATCCCCACATAACTGGGAAGTCTTGAACCAGAAGTTGGCATTATAAAGGTAGAAATAATTTCTATTTTCACACGTTTATTTCCTTTCTTGTGATACAAAACCAATGCGGTACAGCCCAGCCCAAACCCAAACACGTGCCATTATCTATAGTGTCTTCCAAAAGCACAGCCAAAGTGGGGGTTTGGTGGCTGCTGCAATGTGGAAATATAAATCTCTACCTGGACAGAGATGATGTCTGAAATACTTCTCCCTGGTGTCATAAGGAAAGTCAAAACCTTTTGTTTCATAAATATTTTTCTTATGGAGTAGGATTTATTTTTTTTTAAGGAAACAACAAAAAAAGTCGTCTTCTTAGGCTTGCACTCTATTTATATATAGATATGAACCATCTATCTTATTGCTGGGAGACTGGAATTCCTAGCTAAGAAGAAAAGCACCAGACACTCAGCAGACCTGCAGTGCTTGCATGTTGCACCCAGTCCCACCTCTCATTTACGTTGCATCTCTGGGAAAAATATTCATATTTCTTGAGAAGGATATGGTGATTTGTGAGGCACTCACTTTTCATTAGAGGGATAAGGAAAAAAAAATAAATAATCTAAGAGTGAGCCAACTCCTTGTCTGTAGGAAAGCTGAGGTCAAGATGACTACGTATCTTTCCGAGATACCATTATTCAGTTATCACTCAAAGTATTTGTGAAAATGGTGTATTCCCTTAAACTAATGAGTGGCACAGTGCCCTGTTTTGCCTGAACAATTCAGGTGCTTGGCTGTACAACAAGCTGTACTTCTTTACTTAGGAATACAGCTATTTCTTTCTTCGCTTATATCTGCCCATAAGAAACCTTGTCTTCCAGCTACACTTGCACAACTGTAGTCCCTCTTCTCTTTTTCATTTTCTTTCTGACTTGCAGAGAATCCTTTCCACCCTGTGTCGTGCTACCCAGCTCCTTCCGTGACGTATGTACAATGACCTCTCTTCTCCACATCGTACGCAGTCTAATCCTTTTCCTTGAGCATCATTTGCACAGTAATCCTTTTCCTTCTGTGACATAAGCACAAAACTCCCTTTCCTCCACTGTCACTTGCAGAACAATCCCTTACTCCTAGTGACATGCAGGCAGTAACGCTTTATCTTCTGTGCCAAACACAAAGTGATCACACTCTAGCTTTCCTTCATTACAAGAGTGACAATGTAGCCTTTTTGTTAATTCTACAAGGAACACACTGCCATCCTTTTATTCTTAAGCTATCCAAATATTAACCTTCATCTGATCAGCGAGCAGTATGAAATACCATAGTGAAAAAAAGCAACGTATACAGCCCAAATGTTTTCCTTTGTTTTGAAAAATTTCAAGAAATAATCCCAACTTTTCCAAATGTTTAGAAAAAAAGATTAAAAAATAGTATATGGTTATTTTAGCATTCTTCCCATTACTCTTTACTTTTTGCTCCCCTCTTTTTCAATGATATAATGAGGGGGGGAACAGTAGGAAGGAATAGAAAACTGGAGGTGAATCAGGACTTGAAACCAAACTTAATCTTTTAAACAGCTCTGGCTTGTGTACTTCACAGGAGAAGTTTTTTTTTTTTAAGTTAGAAAAAGAAGTTAAAAAATGTTTTGGCTTACC